>JBAMNC010000587.1:757500-900766 GCA_037902135.1 Cetoscarus ocellatus | reverse complement strand
TAACATATCGATTCCTAAGGGGAGTTGTTATTGACTCTTAACTGGAATTGGTTTTCAAATCCCTATATACTACATCGGCAAGGTGTCTCTCAAGCAAAGATTTCAAAGCAGACTGGGCTGTTGAAAGTCTTTGAAGAAGCACAGAAAATAAGCAGTACTGAGGACCACTGACATAGTGGTTTACCAAGAATACTTAATGTAGCAGATGACAGACAAATCATGCTCACTTCCCTTTCAATTCTGACAATGTTCAGCTGTGCCATTGGGTCAGAACTGGCTAAAACCAGTAGGAACACCTTTCTACTGTCCAGAGAAGTCTGGCCAGCAATGATCTTCATGGAAAATTGCAGGCAAAAAGATATACATCTGACACGTAAACCAAAGTAACTGTAGAGTCAAAATATGAAACATTTGGCTGTAACAAAGGGGAATATGTATGCTTAAGGGCTGGAGAGTTATACAATAATGAGTGTCTTAAAGAAACAGTGAGGTGGAGGTTCCTTGCAAGTTTGGGGCTGCATTTCTGCAAATGGAGTTTCTCACTGCTAAGTAACACAGGCTGAAACTTGTCAAACGAGGAGTACCATCAGGGGGGAATTTAATTGGTAAATGATTCCTAGAAGTGGTAGTATGGCTCCAACAGAGCCTTAATCTCAGCCTCTTGGAGTGTCTTGCTCTTCATGAAGTAAGGATCTGAACCAACCTTCATAGTCAGAAGAATGGAAGAACCTACTTGAAAAGTTCCTTCAAAAACCACGAGCAAGCACACCTGAAAGAATCAATGCTGTTTTGAAGGCAAAGATTTGTCGACCAAAATATTGATTTGATTTATTATTCATCTGTTCATTACCTTTGCCTCAGAGGTTATGTTTTGCCAGCGTTTGTTTGTTTGCAAGCAGCATAACTCAAAAATAAATTAAAAGAATTTGGATGACATTACCCAGGGCTGCTGGTCATGGCACAAGGAGGAAGTAAATTAATTTTGACGGTGATCTGATGATCCAGGATTTTTTAAAATGATTTCTTAACATTATGAGAAGGGCACATTTTCAATAATAACTTAATAAATTCTCAGCAGGTTAGATGACATATTCAAGGAATGTTGGTCATGGCAGAAGGAAGAAGCACTTACATTTTGGTGGTGATCCAAATCTATATGTAGGATTGTTTTAAGGACTTTTAAAACAATCCTAAATATAGATTTAATGTAACTTTTACACATTTTCTCTAATAACTCAACAAGTTCTCAATGGATTTTGATGATACTTGCACAAAAAAGTAGTCTTGGTCATAGCATAAAAAAGAATTGTTTATATTTTGGTGGTAATCTGAATTAGGATGTGAATGTGATTTCTTAACACTGCGATATAAGGCAGTTTTTCCATGTTTTTGCAAATAACTCAATAAGTTCTCATCAACTTCATCTCTTCTCTTGGATCCTGTAGTTACTTTTAATGATTTCTTAACAGTGCAAGATAGGGCAGCTTGCCACATTTTTGACAACAGCTTGTTTGGCAATATGGGAAATGGCTTGGCAAAGTTCGTGATCTTGGAGCACTTCTGTTTCATTGTGTATTTGTTAATTGATAAAAATAAACTTAACATTGCTATTTGTGTCAGTATTCTTATTTCACAGCATTTTTGACAACTATCTTAAGCTTTTTCACAGTTGAAACAACAGAAGATAAAAACATGTAAAATGTCCCATGACCTTTGATTCAATGCTTCCACAGAGGCTGTATTAACACAATAATCATTTAGAAAAAAGTCTGAATAGTACATTTTCTATCACTGGAGGTAACTTAAGTCAGTATCAGAAGAACAGTCTCGGTTTATCTTGTTTGGATTGACTGTTAATGGAAGCTATCCTCTCTTCAACAGAGTAAATCAGATTTTTGTTACTATTGCCTGGAATTGGTGGATTGTATTTTCAGAGTTTTTCCCTGAACAGGTTTTATAAATCCCAGACTGAATGAAACTGTGGGTTCACTTTGTTGCCATCTATAAAATTTCAGAAAATAGCCCCTAACTCTATTCCTTATCTCAATTGTTTTCTATTCCAGAAAAAACCTTAAAGAAAGGCAATATATTCCATTCATCAAAGCCACATTACTTTTTCTGTAATACATTTCTTCCTCAACTGCCCTTTGCATCTCTTTTCTTTTCACTTGTATTTTCAGGAGCTTGTGAATCAGCAGTCTCAATAGCGTGGGGTTAAAAGGTTCTGCATGGTGCAGCATGTGACTCTGTAAACATGAAATGTAATTGATTGTATCCGAGGCTAAATGTCATGAAAGGTGCACGCTGTGGCAGCTGGTGCACAAAAGCTCCGCTCTGGAGGAGTCGGGCAAACTGAAAGGACCTCCTGGCAATGATACAAACTAGTCCCCCGGCCTACAGCAGAGATGCAGTTTCCAAATGCGAGGTTTAAATCTCCAACATTATAGCCTCCTGTTATTTTATATTGTTCCACCAGCGTGGAAAATGTAGCCACATCGCTCTGACGGTGACGCTAATCCTGGCTGAAAAGCTGGGTGATGACCAAAGCTGGGGGCAACAGGGTTCAGTGGCTTTCAACCAGCAGTAGGTGAGCTGTTATCGGGGTTGAGAGGCTGGGAGGCTAAATAGGTCATGGCATGGTAACACTGATCTGTTTGGAAGCAGTGCAAGGAGAGGACTTGGCTGTGGACGCTGCATGTGTAAAGAGAGGACAAAGGCCAAAGAGGGAAGAAAGCTGGTGGGGTTTTGTTGAGCAAACAAGAAAAAGAAAGTACAGTAGAAACAAGCGAACCCTAAAGTGACTGGAAGGAAATAGAGCGTCTAGTGATATTCACAACAAGGAAAACCTTTGTGTTGCAGCTGATGCCATATACTGATACATCTATAAATGTGCAGTCATTTAAGCCTGTTGATGTTAAGGATGATGATTTCAAATATCCAATCAGTTGGTGGTTGGTGTGCCATGGTTAGAAAGGTATTTTGGTAATGAGTCATATGCTCCACAGAGCTTGTGAAAAGTAGTGCAGATATGGATGTACTGCATTGCTATTTAGGTTGCTTTCAAACAGAAAGTTTGTCACACTTGGTGTGGGTCAGCTGAGATTTTGCAAATTGTCACAATTTTCATTTGGTTTGGTTAGCTTTCACATTGTTCTTTGCTATTTTGAGTATTTGCTTGGAAACTAATTTTCAATTCACACACGCTGATTTGTCTGCTGCTCGGCTTGATTTTAAGTATGCAGCATATCATTATTAACCTTGCAGTGCAGATGGACCCGCCTGGTTCATTGTCTGTAATCAGACGGATCCATATTGCCAAGCTTAATCTACAATGATTGTGAGCAGCCAAGAGCATGGCCCAATCAGAGTCCTTCAGAGCAGGAAGAGGTAACAGCTACAAGTGAGAAGACAGCAAGGAGTGTCTACTCATACAGAGATTTGGACTGCATTTCTTCGTTAAATGAAGAACAAATACTAACAACTACAAACTTTTCTGTAGAAAGGATATTTTTGCTCCACTTACCACATTTTTTGCAGAGAGTTTGTTTCACAAAGTGGCTCACGTTTTGTCCTTTAGACCATAGCAGTAGGGCACACCTACTACGTCATATGATTGGCTCGTAATGAATGTGATTGACAGAACGACTGCAAATTTTGACTTATAGTATCATGAGGGGAGGGCAAGTTTTGCCCCTGAAGAGAGACATAGTTTAAAAAATTGTTCTTGATCTGTAGAAATAAAAACATCTCTCTATATATAGAGCTGTCAGATTTCTCCAGCTTTGCTCTGTCTGAAGTGTTCACAGTTGCTACTGATTGTCATGACTATGTTTGCTATGAAGAATGAATACATACTAATTTTAAAGTAACTTTCCAGATCATTGTGAGGGCCAGAAATTATTACTGGGAGGCCGGGATAGCCCATTGGGCCACTATTTGTTGACCCCTGGATTAGGTGTTCTCTTTTTTGCATAAACCTTAAGACAAATGGATAGGAACCTTGCCTTACTATATTTACTCCAAATCAGGAGCAAGCAATCCCTGTAGGATGATCTTGTGGACAGTGATGAATTTCAGGTCTTGCAGTTCAAACATCAAAATAGGGGCACAGTTCCCATACCCCCCCGAAAATTTGAAGGTCCCAAAGCAGCATTCATTATCTCTGAAAAAGAGGTTATGTTCTTGCCAGCATTTGTCATTTTGTTTGTAAGTTTGTGAACAGGATAACTCAAAAAGTTCTTAACAGCTTTTAAGGACATTTTCAGGGACTGTTGGTCATAACACAAAGGGGATGCGATTAGATTCTGGTGGTGAATACAGATGTAGATCAAGGATTTTTTGTTTTAAAGGATTTCTTTGCATTGTGAAATAGGGCAGTTTTCTGCTAGTTTTTGCAAATACCTCAATAAGTTTTCAATGGCTTCGGATGAAATTGCAGGGAATGTTAGTCATGGAGCAAAATGGAAGTGATTAGATTATGGGTGGTGATCCAGTAAGTAAGTACTTGCCCAACAATGTTGGAAATGCCTTGGTGGAGGTTTGTGCTATTGGAGCACTTCTAGATACTAAATAGTAACTTAAAGGTGTAGTCAGCGATGTGGGAGAAAACGAGTAGAGAGGTTGTTGATATTTTAAGTGTAAACGAATACAGACCCACCTCTCCCTTCATACTCCACCCCTGCATTGTCATGGAAACGGCCGTAGAAACTGCGTAGCTGACCAACATGGTGGAGGCCGGACCAGCCAATGCTCAAGGGTAACTACCGTGTCTCTCTCTTACGCAAACAGCGAACGCTACGCGACCTACTACTCCCCCTCCCCTCTGTCTGACCTGCGCACGAGTATGAACCACCCCCCTGGGCGCAAGGTGGTGTACACCCCTGTTTTGGTGGCTCGGTCCGACACACAGGATTTACCTGCTGAAATTCAGAGCCCAGGCTGTGTATCGAAAACTGACTTTTTTTTCAGCATGCTCTTGGAAGTGACAACTTGCAGATGGTGAGGAGAAATATGGTGGTTTTGACAAACAGTGCATCAGATTAAGATCGCTGACTATGCGATCTTAATCTGATGCACTATAACCAGCAGTGATATTGGTAAGGATGTGTCCTAACATTAGCACACCATTTTGAAGAGTCAAGTGTTAATCAATAATAAGTGCAACATGTTTTTGGTTGTAAGACTTCTTCTATGGGTTAATGATTAATGGTGTAAGTCAACAGCAATGCATGTTTCCTGGCAGTTTTTCTCATTATTTTGTCTTTCCTGTGACAAATTCTTAGAGCTGTCTGTCACTGAAGGACCATGTTTACAGTGGCTGGCATAAAAAGTGGCTTATTAAAAAAAGGCCTAGTTTATGCTTTGAGCACACATTCAAGTAAAGCTACAAACTTGAGCTATATGATAACTTCAGATATATATGGGTATCTTTTTCTTTTCCTCTGACTGACAGATTGCAAAGATAGCATGATTATGATTGCATGAGAAGGAATTTGACATCCAGAGGCATACAGGTAAAATCTGTGTGAACCATAGTGTTGGTATTTTGTTTCCTGATGCACAGCTTCTGACAGTAATTTTCAATCCTGCTTTTTTTGTCAATGGGGGAGCTGTCACAATGATCCCATCTTGGTAATGGGTCTAACTGGCTATTGTTCATAATAGGATTTCACTGGTCTGCATGCTCTCTGATCTGGATTTATTGGCCTGTGTAGCTGTCTGTGCCCTTGACTAGAGGCCCACATTATCCGCCTTTTCCCTGCGCCTCCATCTGTATTCCTTTTTTGCTTATTAGGCATAGCAGAAAGTAATTATTTCTCAGTCATTCCATTTGGTTGGCAGTGGGAGGCAGACTGGAGGCAAACCTCTTCTGCAGACTAATCGGCTCAGAGCAGAGGTGGCCGCTACTACAAACAAGAGCATGTGAATGTCTGGTATTCAGCAGTCAATACAATGTGCCTCATAAGGCGGAGCACCAAGGGGTCTTATTTAAAAGCTGACTTTGGTATTCCCCTTATGTTCAGCCATCCCTTTGCTACTCCCGCTCTGTTTTCTACTTGCCTTTTCCCCCTCGTCATTACGTCTTCATCATTTGTTTCTCTCTGCCTGATTGCCGACTCCCTCCTTTATTTGCTCTTCTTCTCCACCCTGCACTCATTTCCCTCAACCTCCTCTTAATCCCTCTCTCTCCTTTTTTGCACTTTTCCCCTCACTCTTCATTCTTCCTAACTCATTCCGACTCCCTCTGCCCACCCCGCCATCCCCACCCTCTTGGCTGTCCCCCCATAATAGCCTGCATCTCCACTTGCTCCATCTGTCATGACCATGAAGGGCACGATGCCCGCTGCTCAGCCCAAACCTCGGAGCTGCCACTCTGGCCACTGGACTGAACACACTGGCATATGTGTTATTCAGAAAGAATGGCGCTACAGGACTGCGAGCCACACAAACACACAAGCACTTACACACACACAGCCAGGTGGTGTGTCATGCATATGCAAAAACAAAAAAAAAAAAACACTGTGTATGCATCAGAGCCAAGAACACAGTATCAGTGCAAATGCTGACACAAACACCAGTGTTGAGGAGTGTGTTAAAAGTAATCCGTTAGAGTACTCAGATTACTTTTTTTTGTAATGAGTGACACTTTAGCTTTGAGAGTCAAATCAAAACACTAATCAAAGTCACAACTGGATCGTTTCAGATTCTTGAAGATGTTTCTTCCCTACGCTAAAAAAGCTGGACAGATGTGTACAAACGATCTAGGTGGTCACCTGAGAGTCACCGGCAGGGTGACTGACCTCGTTCTCCCACTGGAGGTGTGACCCATCCTTTGTTCCTGAGCGGAGGTGCTTTTTGGATTATTTGTGAGAGAAAATCCAAATTGAATTATTATTACAGTATGTAGGAGATAGAAAGTGTCTCAGTCCCCCACCTCTGCTCAGCAATGATTTCTCCATCCTGACAGAAACGGCTTCCTGTCTGGCTTTACCTGTCTGTAAAACTAGCTGCCACTCTGAATTGTTCATCCCCTCTGCAGTCAGATTACTCAGTGCTCCTTTGGTTTTATAGATTTTTATACTTTCTATTGATTTTAATCCTCTCCATTGCACATTTTTTATCAGAGTGAATGTTTTTATTGAGTTTTATTTATATTTTAGCATCTTTTATCAGGTCTGATTATTTATGAATCATTTATTTATACCAGGGTTTGGTCAGGGCCTTGTTTTGTCCTCAGCTTTATCTGTTGATGTTACTGTGGTTTGTTTGGTTTTATGTCTAAGGTGCTCCAAACAAAGTACCCCAAGAGGGATCAGTAAAGTTTTTTTAATTAAGTGAAATTGAATTCCTTGACTCCTCTTTCAAACCAACAGTGAGTTCAATGTATTGATATGAGCTGCTTTTTCATAAAAGCAATTTGTGACTGAACAAAAACCTACTTTTTCACTTTCCTTTTTGTAAAAGCAAAAGCAGATGGGAAGAAAGTCCTTAGAGCATCTGCACTGTTTCTGTTTTTATCTCACAAGATGGCACATATCTGTGTGTGCACAGTGAGCAGATTCAGCCTATAAGAGGGGTCTGCATTACACTGTGAAAATATCTTTTACGCTGATTTTTTTTAAACAGATTGGATAAGTACATTGTCAACAAGAAATATGATTTCAAAAGCTCTTGTTATATTGTTTTCATTAAACAACTGTGGCGTGTTGAGGTTCAAACACTGTGGAAATGTGACAGTTGCTGCACGTGTCAGCCTCGGCTCACAACACTATGACTAACAAAGGAGGCAGAAGTGCTTGTTTTATTGATTTAATTTTTATAAAGGCCACAAAAGATGGTCATTATATTGACTTATTTTATTGATTTTAAATGTTGTAGATCATTGACAAGAAAAGGCAAAAAGTCACATGTCCACCTATAAATTTGGGAACAGTAAGTTTAAGAATAATTATATTAAAGCTCATTAAAAGTGACATGGTTTTTTGTAGACCTGATCCCAGAAAACTTCCCAGAAAAGCAGAAATGCTCAACCCTCCCCCCTTGTTATCAGACAGTTTCTGACATTCTTTGCCAAGTTTAAAGCAAAAATGCAGAAAACTGCCCTATCTCGTGGTGTTAACAAATGCTTCAAAAGTTAATTCTGGATCCGCACCCAGATACAGACCAGCAAATTCTTATCACTTTATTACACCATGACCAATATTCCCTAAAAAAATAATCAATATCAGTTCAAAACTTTTTGTGTGAACTGTAGGACTTTCTTCACAGAGATGGCTGACCAAGCTTACATTTCGCTCATCACAAACAGAAAGTGTACTGTGTTTAGCTTGTCTGTTACTCAACCGATGAGGATGTACTGCACGTCTGCTGAAACAAGGTCAATTTGGCCCTCTATTTTTCATTTCTCTTTCTATTTTGAGGAGAGGAGCCTAGCCCCTGTCAGGAGGGTCTTAGAGAATTTACAGGTGGATCAACACATTTTAGCAGTTGTTGAATACAGGAACCTGAGTTGAGGCAAAATATGGGCTGTCCAAATAAAAAAAAGGTTCTTGAAACCTTTTACAACTAAATACTTTCTTTTGTTGACATCTTTTTGAAATACTTGCTCACTGGGTTTATGTATAGCGTATTTGTGTATAAGAAAGGAAAATAATCTAGACCCTGCTCTGACATGGTAAAAGAGAATCTGAACACGCAGCTTCTTGGTCTTTAGAGCACTTATGAATAACAAGATGAAATGGCATTTTAATGTGAAATGATGCTTGACCTACATGAAGTTGCATAATTCTACAGCACTTTCAGAGTGAATATATTGATGATAATATATAAAATTTAATTATTTCTAAATTTAAAGTGATACATGGATCTCGTTGGACATAATGTGTTTGGGTTAAATCTTTAAATGGATTTGGATCTTTGGAACCCTTTTCAAAGTCTCTTCATGTTCTTATAGCATGTTTGGGAAAGAAAAACAAATTTACATTTCAACAACTTTCAGAGAATCAAAAATATTTATTGGAAACACACGTTCATTGTACTTAGTGTTGGCTCAGGGTTTCTTTAGCAAAACAGTCAGATCCTGCCAATATCTATTTGCATCTTATTTTTAGAGCAATGTTGTTTACAGCTTCCAGTCATCAAAAGTCTGGACCATTTTAGGTTTGGCGGTCACACACAGTTTTAATATTATTTGTGGTTTCACAGTTGCAACAAAGAATCACCTGGGAAGTTTCAAAGAAGCTGGTTGAACACGAAATGTATCTGGCTAGTTTATTAAGTTCTGACTTTGCAAATGGAATTTAATTTTTAAGTGCAGTGAAAATACAATATACATCTATCTTATTATGCCACTTTTTCCAACAAAAATGTCAGAAACACAGTAGCTTTGGGTGTATCCTGGATAGATGGTTTGAAGGTTTGGAGGTCAGACTGCAGTATGTAATACGCATTTTAGGAATGGACTTTTTTTAAAACAGGGATTGCATACTATTCTCTTGAGGTTTTGCCATGAACTATACATTCAAAGTGCTTTGACATGTGCATGTGCTTTACCTGCATTCACACACAGACACTCTGTGTATTTGTGACAGCTTTGCTTCCCTTCCTATGATCAATAACCAGGCTTCTTAATTGAGCACTTTTCCTGCTTTAACCTGAAACCCGAGAGCAACAATTGAGGTAAACTTGGGCTCAGCCACACTCCTACACAGAGTGAACACAATCAGGATGAGAGGACTCATGCATGAATAGATAGATGGAGGTAAGACAATCCTGATTTAAGTGGACCAGGAGAGCAACAGTGTTGGGAGGATGCCAAATGAGTGACCTTGCACGGTTACAAATTTGTACTTTGCGGTTCTGTGCATTTGTGAGCAGCTGTGTGACAAAGAAAATTAAGAGCAGTAAAATGGTGCCCAAGATTTACAATTTAACTTAATTTTGCATATTTCCTTTTTTTTTTATAAATTGCATTTAGGCAGCCCTTTCTTTGACAAACCAACTGCCTTTTTTATTATTTCAAACTTGATGAGCATTGTAACAGAGGACTTCTTTACCATTTCATCACAATGGCTGACACTCCACAATCACTTATCAGTGGATAAGCTGTTAGGTGAGCTTTCGACCAACCAAGATCTGATCAATCACAAGGTTTCTTTTATAGGAGGAAGAGCACATATCATTACTTGCGGGATTGAAAAGGAGATCTGGGGAATATAAGTTGTTGATTGTGCTGCTGTCTTGGCCAGGACACTCTTGCAAAAGAGATTTTTAATCTCAATGAGGTTTTCCTGGTTAAATAAAGGTTAAATAGATAAATAACTAAAATAAGGGAATACAAGAATTTCAGATGAAACTAGAAGTGCTCAGAGTGAACAAACCTCTGCCAAGACATTTCCAACACTGATTAGAAGACTGTTATCAAAAATGTGGAAAACTGTCCTAACCTCCACTGTTAACATATACTTAAAAAAAATCATGGATCCACATTTGCAATACCACCAAAATGAAATCTCGTCTCCCATGTACCTGACAAACATTCCCTGAAAACAGTTGAAAAATTGCCCGATCTTGCAATGTTAACAAATCCTTAAAACGTCCTGGAACATTATTCAGATCACAATTTGGTGATCCAAATACAGATCCAATATTGTTTTTAAAGGACTTAAATACATTTCAAGATAGGGCAGTTTTTATCACATTTTTAATAATAACTTGGTTACAAATGTCAGAAATGCCTTGTCTTGAACACTTATGGATCCATCATCTCAACAAAATTAAATCATCTAGAAATGACTTGTGAAATTCAGAGCTTTTTTTCTGTTACATCTTATAGTGCTTTTCCATTTGTATCTGTCCTTTAACTCTGTTAAAGTTCACTGTTTTGGTACTCGGCACCTCTTACTTTTAACATGGTGTACACTTTAATAGTTCCTCCTCAACATTTGAAGGAACTCACCGTAAATTTCGGGCTATTGAATGCACCTGAATATTAGCCGCACCCACTTAATCTAAAAAAATATATAAAATGTGTACATCTAGGCCACACTTGCCTATAAGCTGCAGGTGCCAAGTGAGCAGAGCTGATCAGGAGCGCGAGGGGAGCGTGAGGGGAAGGACTTTGGCCAGAGTGCTGAGCGTTTTTTTTCTAACAAACTGGAGCGTCACCTTATTTTTTGCTCCTTCCTGCTTCAATTTTGCTCCGGTGCCACTCACACCATGCGTCTGAAGGGTTGAAATTTGAGTGAAAGGTGGAGGGATACTTAGTGGAGCAGCGTGCATCCCCTCTGAGTGGACAAGCGGGCGCAAGGAACAGCTCTTTGAGCGAGTGGGACATTTTTATCGCTCCACTCCTCTCACATGCTCTGGCACTGTCCACATTGTGACACGAGATATTTACTCACATATATATTACACAGAAAGATTTTTTAACTCTAACTTCAATCTGATGTGACAAGGCTAAATGTAATGTAAAAAAAAGCCTTAAAATTAGCCTACAAAATAACAACATCCCTGCACAACTCTATAATCCAAATGATGACAAAAACTGTGTTTACATGTATGAGTGTGTTTCTTTAATGTGCCCCATAATTTCACATCCACATCCACCTTGTTACTACAGCCACCCACTTCACTGAAGAGAAACTAATGTCCAGATGCCAATGAATACCATAACACATTACTTTACACCGTCATTTACACCAACACCATTTAATAGTCCTTGTAATACTTCTCTAATTAAAAACTATGAGGGGTTCCTGCCATATCTACAACTTGCACAGCAAATTCAATTAATGCTGTCAAAAAGGATGGACAGTGCTGCTCTATAATACAGCAAGGAGAAGAATTAGAGTTCTTTTCCTATGCAACAAAATGAAAAAGACATCACATAATGGACAATTATGTAAAACTGAGTCTTTGTTGCTCTGTGAAAATACTCTCCCTGTACATACATTCCTTCCATAATATTAGTAAGAGCTTTTGAAGGGAAAAAAAAAAAACAACAACAACACAAGCTATCGGTTCAAGTGGGTCTGTCAGAATCTGGAGAAGACTAAACCTGGCCCGAGGGACTGCTGCAGAAAACGTTTTGGTTTTATAACCACTTTTATAAAAGGGAACACAAAAGCAGCCAGAGGAAAATCAGATTATTAGGATCACTATGCAAATGTGTACTTGAGAGAGGCATTCACATCCCTGCCATCTTTTTGTAGAAGAGGCTTGGAGAGCGAGAAGTAACACTTCCTTGAGGGCATCTGTGTCGTTCAGCCAGCACGCTAATATTAGCACTGGTATAGTAAATATCTCTTATTCCTCTGGTCTACTCAGTGTGTGCTGCATATATATGAATGTATGTCGTGATATAGCATTTGGGCCGTGTGATCCCATCAGTATATACAATGGGATGAACAGTAATTGCTGTCAACTCATTCACATGAAGCAATTGTCATTTTTCTCACACATACACACTTTAGGTACACATATTTCTACACACATATAATATATAAAAACTAGAAAGCACTCAGAGAGTGCAGACCTCCGCCAAGCGCCACAGTTCCCCCTATTTGTCATTTGCACCATAAATATTAGTCCCACATTTATTTTGACTACATTTTTAGAATCCTTGACCATGAAAACATACCATTGGCAGCTGAATTCATAATGATATCAACATTAGTTCAGCAGTTATTCACAAAAATCGCATTTTCCGTAATGGCGGTTTTCTTCTGGATCTAGTTCCACAGCTTTTGAAGATACAGCAAATCCGTTGGAATATTCCAGATTCCACAATGCCTTGGCTATTTAATGGTGTTTGTTGTGTGTTTATAGCTTCATTTGTTCTCTTCCTATGATGAAAATTCCAAAGGTCCCCTATTTTTTCATATTCTGGATCATAGTATCCGGAATTATTCCTTTATCCGGATCAGTCTTTGATATACTGTAAAGCATGTTAGAAACTTGTCCTGTATTTTTTTCCCAAGTGCCCTGACCATTATTTGTGGAGTTATATGCAGAAATGTCGAAAATGGCCCTATCTCCCAATGTTAAAGAATCCTTTAAAAAATTCCTGGATCCAGACGGAGATCCTGATCGCTTGCATAATCTAATCATTTGTTCCTTATCCCAATCCAAACATTCCCTGAAAATTTCATCAATATCTGTCCATAACTTCTTGAGTAATGTTGCTAATTAACTAACAGACAGACAAACAAACCCTCCCAAAAACATAACCTCCTTGGCAGAGGTAATCACTAATCAAAGTATTTTGCACATTCAGTCTGATTGGCTCTTTTCTTGGGAAGCTGCAAGGAATTTTCTGTCCAGGAAAAGGAAAATGGGTGTTAGTTTCAGCTCTTTAACAACATTTAAATCCACTGCCTATATATGTTAGGATCACTGAAATACTTTGGTACTATGGGCTCTGTGCAAATGAAAAATCTGATGATTTTCATGTTTGCACTGCAAATCTCATGTTGTTTGCCTTAAGTCTAGGGCTGAACGATATGGACAAAATTTCATATCTCAATATTGATGCCAGATATCTCGATATCGATACGATATGATATGACTACAGGTTCGGTGAAATCCAAGCATTTTTCAGAAATATAAAAACAACATAACACAAAAGAATGCGGAAAGTGCAGTTTTAGCGCGGGGGAAATCTATATCATTCATATTGTTGCTTTTCGATATTAAAATCTTGAACATTCATATCTCGTTATCGATACGATAACAATATATTGTTCAGCCCTACTTAAGTCCATGTCTGACTTAAGGCAAATATGTAAAATGACAGGCTCCCTTAAAGGTTGTGTTCTGTCATGTGGTCCAAGTGAAAGTCAGGTTGGGGATAGGAAGTGAATCAATACGGTCAGGAATTTTTGGGAAAAAAGTAAAAAAGTGAATAAGTTACATTCTCAGCCATTTCCAATCAGTGTGATTCTCTTACTGTCACTAGAACAGTTGGTCTGATTTCTACAATATAAAGAAAAGTGTTTTTTTTTAATCAAACAGGCCGACCTACAAACCTCCTGCTACATGGACAGCCAAATAAAGTTAGTTGTTCTATACCATGGCAAACCATTTGGGAACCGCTGATCTCGAAATGCGTAGCATACAACACTTAAAGTATGATGGCCAACTGTGGACTTTTTAGGGGACAAGAGCATCTGGTTAAAGCCTACAGTTTTTGAGCATTGTGCAGTCCAGTTGAACTCATTTGGCCCTATTTTAGTCATTGACTTTGACATTTGGCAATATATTGGTCTCAAACTTTTACTTTTAGCTTTGTTGTTTTCTACACCCTGTACCATAAGCTATGTGTTCTCTGACTACAACTGCTAGCTCTGTTTTTGATTTGTTTTTACTTTTAGGTCCCCACTTCTCTCCACTAAGCTCTGTTTCAGTCTGCTTTGGATTTGCTTTTGTCTCCACCCTCTCTTGTTTGCTTTGTTTTGGTCTTTACCACCCCTTTTAGAAATGATCATGTTTTGTTCATGGTCTCCACCATCCTCTATTTTCTTAGTTCCTAATCTGGACAATTCAATTTACATGTCATTTAAAATGATGATGATAACACACTAAGGGCATACTTCTTCAAGGGTCTCTGCACAAGAATGTGTGTGCAAGCTCATTTTATCTTGATTTTATCCATGAAGAAATTAAAATTGGTGGTGGTGGGAACAGGTGGTCCTAGAGCAATGTATTAAATTCTTTATGCATAGGTCCCAGCTCTTCTTAGGTACAACTAGGTGGGGCTCTGAGGGAAAAGATAGGGAACTATTGCCCTGTTTGTCCTTTTTTGTCCTCCATATTCTCTTACAAGCTCCAGTTTGGTTTCCATTACCCCCCTTCTTCTGCTTTGGTCTCAAACATTCATTTTTAGCTTTTGTTGGTCTATGAGCTCATCTCCCATTTGGATTGTTTTAGTTGCCACAGTCTCATGGTAGCTCTATTTTTGGGACTACTTTATGATTTACCCTCTACCCTTTGCTATTTTCTCTGCTGTGGTCTTGGCTTTCTAAATTTAGCTCTGTCATGGTCTCCACCCTTACTCTTCATTAATTCATTTTTGGTTACAGCCATCCTCTGTTCATTTTGTTCTACCAGCTCCTTTTGGCTCTAATGTCTCCTTACTATCTCCTATTAGCTCTTGACCGATGTTCAACCTACACTTTGTGCCCCATTTAGGTCTCTACAATGTTATTTTAGCAAAATTTTGGTCTCCAGCATCCCTTTATACTCTGCTTTGGTCTCCAATATTTCCTCTTAGCTCTGCTTTGGTCTCCAATCCCTTCTTTGTGCTCCATTAAGGTCTCCACCATCTTCTTCTAGCTGTGTCTTGGTCCAAAGTAACCTCATTGTGCTTCATTTTGGTATCCGCCATCTTCATTTAGATTTTTTTCCATTTGTCTTAAATTTTCCCTTTGTGCTTCATTTCTGTCTCCATTGCCGTCTATGAACTCTGCTCTGGTCAATGTCGACATCAGCTTTATTTATATAGCACATTTAAGACAGCCAATGGCCTACCAAAGTGCTTTACAGTAAAATAGACAGAAAACAATAAAAAACAATAAAAGCCAATAAAACCACTAAAAACAAAGTAATACAGAGAAAACATAACAAATAAAATAACCACCCAATTGAGCTCCTTTTCAGACTTCACCATCTACTTGTAACCCTGTTAGATATCCACATCTTGATTTAGCCCTTTTTGGTCGTCATCATACATTTAGGTACATTCATGGCTTGCTGGTTGTCAAAGTATCCTACATCTTGTATCTTGTTGCCATGCTGAACTTGCAAAAATGATGTACCTACTAAAAATAGACATCAAAAGTTGCCACAAAAATAAAAACATACTGTATGGAAGTCAGATTAGTCAAGTCATCTCGAGGGGAGGGAACAAAAAGGCCATTTCACATTAATGTTTTTTTTAACTGCAGTAAAACGTTCATTTACACAGCTCAAATCCTCCAAAATGTTCTACTATACTCCACTGTAGTGTTTCTTCGTGGGTATGGTTAATATACTTGGCTTTTCGGCCTTGAGAATAGTTCAAATGTCTTCCTCTTTGTGGATCATATGTGTAAGGCCTCTTCCTTTTTTGTGAGTCAAACAGCCGGTGCAGTTTTAGCTGTCCGTGTCTGGCCAGCTGCCCTTGAGGTCCCCTGGGCCGACTATCTGACAAGATACTTAATCGTTGCTTTGGGTGTGTGGGGCTGATCTGTCAGTAAACTGTATACTCCTGTGAGATAAATGTCTTGAGGTGGTGAAGAAGTTTAGCTAGTGTGTGTCTAGATCTCCCCTTGGGTTTTTTTTGGTCAAGAAGCCAAGTGCATAAGTGTCTCTCAAACATGGTGGATATAAAAAGAATTGTAGACCTAAAAGTTCTATTCTCACAAAAAGTGCTTGCATGCCCTTTGAGGAATTCGGTTTAGCATTGGAAGTAAAATGGTCACGCTGCCTTGTGAGTGGGTAATTCTAGATACCAAATACTAAGGCCTATGTCTTGTGAGTGTGCAAAAACAGATTAGCTGTGTCTCAATTCAGGGGCTGCATCCATTGAAAAGTTAATTTTAAGAACAATTGTTCACCACCACTAAAGGTTGTCACATCGTGAAGGCTTCTGCCAATGCAGATGACAAATGCATCCTTTCAACAAGACAGCAAAGTTTACTGGATTTGCTTTTGGCTATTACTTGACCAAATTTATTGGAAACCATATAAAATAAGATGGCTGACAATTAGGCAGGAAAATAATACACTGTTATTGTCAATAACTGGTTTCAACTTAAAAAAAATAGTGGCAAATAGCAATGTTAAAATCCAAAAAGGCCTTTAAAATTCAAATTATCCTTGAAATAATAAGTGATATTACATGAAATGTGGAAGTAAGGAAGCAGCTATACATTTTACTGGATGACTTCCTGAACAGGCTTGGAAACTAAAGGGTTAGTACATGAGCACCTGATCAGAATATCCTTTGTGAACCAAATCCTTTAACTCTTGTTTGGGCCTGAGAGGACTGCCCGAGCTATGAAAGCTGTGTCCTTCATAGTATGGCACCTCTGCACTGGGACACTGGGTCATATCCTATTCAAGGAAAAAAATGGCCACATCAGATTATATAACAAATGTTCCAACCTGATTCTTTGTGAACAAGGGAAATGGTGAAATCATGTAGATCATGTTAAGAGAACAGACTACATTTTAGTTGCAAATTTTTGAGGCTCATACAGTATGAATATGTTCCAGAGGGAAGAGTTCAGCATCAAAATTATTACACAGAGAAAATCCAGCCGGCGACCATGGGTCAAAATTATTTGGTGATCCATTTATAAAAGTCTACTGTGTAAATGATCCAAAGAAGTATCCAGAGTCGCCATCTTATATAGTATGGTGTTACATACTTTTGGAATTATAGTGTTACATACTTTTAGAGTGTTGTCACATTTAGAGTAAAGACAACTGTAATGAATGAAACAATTTGGAGTGCCTTTTGATTTTCAACAGTCTCTTGTGTGATTCTACACTTTCTTCACCATCATGACTTCTTAAGAACTTAAATCTGTTGACAATGCAATTTTTGAATTTGTTTTCATGATACCTGTGAACTTTTTCTTTAGTTAAATCTTGACAAAACTAACTGATTAACTGGTATGAAGACTGATATCACTGTCAATGGATTCAAATTAGGTTGAATATATAATCAACTGTGCCTATCTCCATAAATGTTTAATCTATCAAGTCATGCGTTTAATTGTTTTCCGATGATTTTTTCAATGAAAGATCTTTTTTATAGGATATACTAACAAAAGGAGACGATGATGGGACAACCCCACATTATACTTCAACAAATGTCCATTCCAGAGAGAAAACTCAGAGGAGCAAATACTGGATTAATACTGTCATAAATTCCACTCTATCAGTGGGTTAAAAAGACAGCAGCAGCAATAAGAGTTCTCTGAGTCTTTACATTTTTTGGAGGGTTACTTAATCAGATTTTTTTCTTCCTACAATGAAATTACTACACCAAAACATTCAATGAAAGTGAGAATCGACTGCAATCCTGATACTATGAATAAATAACATCCATGTGCTAATGTTAGATGATTACTCACAAATGTTTTGATGATGAAGACTTTCTTGTTCCTCAGTTCCCAAACAGCAGACACACTGAGAAATATCATAGAACACCACTGTTGCAGGGTGTAGGGGGAAGGATTCTCAACTATTATGGTATTGAAGCATACCTGAATAAAGATAATATCATGGGTGCTGTACAAGTATCAGAGGGACCCATAGTTTAAATCAATAGATCATTTGTGGGCACTTTTCTCAAGATGTTTTGCGTCTTTCTGTGGAGATAAAAGCCAGAGCCATAACTCCACACAGTTGTCATGCTAGCTGACAGTCTTGTCACCATCTAGCCATCCACACTAGTCACATGACTGAAGGCTATTGGCCAGAATGCCCAACAGAATGGCCACAGACCAGTATCAGATAATTTTTGTTAATAAAAAAAAAAAGAAGAAACATGAGCAGTTGATTGTCCGATTTCTGTAAAAACATAAAAGTGATCGATTAAATACTATTGAATAAATAATCTTGAGCAGGGGGTGAAATTTGTTTTCTTGGCCATATTAAATAATTATAGCAGTTACATTATGGAATTGAGTTGAAATGCATACACTTATTGCTTTTTATTTATTAAACCATTTGCCCATTGGATTGAATTAATAGTATTTGTCAATCTATCAATAATTTGGATTATTCAGAAAAATAAAAGCAAGTTTTGGATGAGTCATATCATTGTATAACTTAGATGTCCTTACTGATGAATATTTTATTGCATTGCACCTTGAGATCTTTTTGTACTGCTTTGTTGAGCAAATACTTAACCACTTGACAAAATAAAACACAAAACATGGTCAATATGTGATTGGTAAGAGAGTCAAGAGTAGCCTGATCAGGCCTCCCTACTATTATTTTTCAGGTGTTGTAGCAGAAACAGGGATTTGGAAAAGCACCTGTAATTCAAAGACAACCTTCAGCTACAATAACATTCTCAGATATATTTGCTCACAATTGAGATTGAATACTTTGGTTGCCATGTATTAAGACAAAAAGATCATTTATCCACACTCTTCTTTTCAAAAGTGTCGTATCAAAACAATTAAATTCAATTTCAAGGTGAACTTAGGACACCCCCCTCCAGAACGCAGTGACTGAAAGCACAGCATCTGTTTGGAGAAACAAAACGTGACTTTCCTCCTGCAGCGAGGCTGTTTCTTCACTATTTTTTCTGCAATGCTCTAACTACAAGCTGTCAATATGTCTTTGCACAAGATAAATGCCCAGTACATTCATTGCTGTTAATACCCCTACCTGTTTCATATGCTGGGTGTATCCTCACATTTGGTACGTGCCAGGCTCCTTTCATTACGATTTCATCCTGTCAGCTGTCAGAGAAACCTCAAATGAACCTGGTCAGTACAGTTCTCACCTGATAATTCTGCTTTGCTTTAAAGTATGAGGGTTATGATCTGGTTTCCATACCCCGCAGTCTAATTAGTCAAGGGATAATAGGTACGAGCAGGCAGACATAAATGGCCCTTTCTCATTATGATCTTGGCTTAATGAGTTTTCAACCCCCTCCACTTTCTGTCCGTTACCCCATCCATACATCCTCTGTGTCACCCTCAGGTGTTTCCTTGTACATGAGGGAAGAAAAGACTGTACACACACACTCACAAACAACCACAGGGTTCCTAGGCATATTACGATGCTTCACACATTGTCAGTCTTGAGCGCACACACATCCCTGTTTAAGTTCAAGCAGTCAATCTCTATCATTTGCTGCGGTGGTGATCTGCTGTCACCGCTGACATTAAGGCTTTTTACTCTCTTCTTCTCATATCAGTGGCTGCAAGCAGGAAGATTCGCCCTAAGCTCCCTGAGAAGGGATGGTTGGATCAGATTAGGTTTCCCAGTGCCACAAGAAAACAGAACAAAAATGAGGATTTTTAATGTACAAAGTAAATAATTTGATACTGATGAATTATCCTTAGAGAGTTTAGTTTTCTTCATTAAATTCTTGGCAAGATTTTTTAGCCTGACACAACAGATGGACTATTCAATATATATGTCACTAGTCCATCAAAGAAAGAGCCCATTGAAGGTGTTTGGGAATCTGCAGAACCTTTCAGAACATATCCGGCAGGTGATTGGATGATCATTCTGTCAATCACATTCATTACGGACCAATCAGATAATGTAGTGGGCCGACTACTGTGGCTGCGTTTAGGACAAAACATGAGCCACTTCACTTCTGAAGCTATTAGCATCTATGTCAATCTCTGTCTGCGCAGTCACTTCCTGCTGTCTTCTTGCTCGTAGCTCCCACCTCTTCCTGCTCTAAAAAGACTCTGATTTGGCCGTCCTGCTTTGGGCTGCTCACAATCGTTGTAGATTGGAGTTTGGCAAGAAGGACCGGCCTGATTACAGACATTAAATCAGGCTGATACATCTGCATGGCAAAGGTAAAGGATTTTTTGTAAGGTAAACAAAATTGTCTTTAATACTTGGTAATAAATGGCTAAATAGCTGAATGTTAAGAAGGGTGGGATGTGTTACAAAATGCAAACTAATCAACTCTTACATTGGTGTTGTGAGTTAGAAGCAAATTAACAAGTTATGAGTTCACTGCTGGTGAACAATCAGTTAACCTGAAGAGGGTGAAATATTTCCCTTTAAACAAAATGGGCACTGAATAGTTCATCAGTACAACTGCTGCACCAGATCATCTATGCTGATCAGACCAAAGTCTTAAGATGTCCTGGGTCCAAATCCAAATCCCTTATTCATGTTACGCACTTTCTCCGGCAGAGGACCCTTGAAGCAGCATGAGAAAGCCCCAAATTCAGTAGATTACATGCCTAAGGAGACAGGTTTTAATTTTTTTAACCAAAACAAGTACTTCTACTTGACAGTACAAAGCAAGATTGCATCAGATCTATCACTATCATTCATCATAATGCTTGACAAAAAAGTAAAGTATGGCTAATACAGTGTTTGTTTGCTGTCTTTGTTGTCACCCCTAAATATTCACACGTCATAACTTTGGTTTTGTGTCATCAGGTACAGCTGTATTGTCTGTCATGCATTTTGCCCAAAGTCACTGCCTGATTTTAAGGCTCTACAATTACCTAATCTGACACACTGACCTTTTTAACAGATGGAAATTGGTGCAGTCTGACCTCCACATGACATTATTTAAGGGCTTACCTCTCAGGGTGAGTGGATCACTGCTACACCACCTTATAAACCTAATGAAGCACAATCTTTTGATTTAAAGAACAAAGAGGAGCGTGGCATGGCCGTTTGGTAAGACATGGAGTTGGGTTTCCCTTCTGTGATGCAGCGATGTCACTTTGATCCTTAAACTGAGTAGAGCCCTCCTTCGCAGCCTATCACCTACCTGAGCTGGAAGTTATCTACACAAATGTGCCATTTACTAGGCCCTAATTGATCTTTGTCTTGCTTTTCATTTGCAGATGACTTTCCCTTTGCCCAGGTGAGCTAACTTTATACCAGTGTTAATGTTTATAGTTCCAAACGAACTCACACAGCTTATTTTATTTAAACGTTTCACCATAAGTCAAATTCTTTGTCCTAATTGATGGTTCCTTACTCCATGACTAATAGTGATGACTGGTATTGGAGTGTTTAGTCTGTATAAGTTTTGACAGAATTTGCAGGTATACAGAATGGTTTAGTGGGGTCTGCACTCTTCATTTCTGCCCCATAATTCTTTATAACCCACATAACATCAAATGACAGGATGTGTTTGCTTACTTGCCAAAAATGTCCCTTAGAATTTCCGCATTGATGCTTCACCCCTGCTGCTTGACTTAAGGTAGTTAAAATCACATTGCTACCGTTATAGGATAGGTAAGCTGCTCGAAAGTGGCACTACAAGCTCCATTTGCATTTGTTATTCTAGAGAACCATGATTAAAAGTGACCAATCAAAGGAGATGTAAGTCAGGTCTTGCCTTTACCATCCCAGGTTGAAAGAATAAAATGAAATAATAATAAATTACAGAATAATGTCTATCAAATGGGATAAAGAAAAGGACTTACTCTAAGTAGGCTACAAAAATAAGACCCTATGCTGCATATACCTGGCCTTATGGCCTTTACTGCACCACTGGTTACTGACCACACAAGCTCACTAGCAATGCAAAACTTGATTGATAGGTGGTATAACCATAACTGCCGTAATTAAAAGTCTGTCCCCCTCAATTTTTCCTCTTGTTTCACAATGCTTATTTTGTAACTGTCCTACCATCAGATTTCATTTTAACTTGCTGCTGGTGAGGCAGCTCAGAAACGCAACTGCCCTGGTCGATCACATAAGTGTTTTTAATCACTCTGGTTGATTGGACCAGGAGAGATTGAAAACAGGTGGAACTATGGTGAGTGTTGTCAATGTCAGTTTTAAACCAACACTACATAGTTTTTCCACCCCAATATAGTATTTCTAGAATCATTGTGATTGTACATCACCTGACAACAGGTTGAATGACACCTCTGTCATAGGTGTCATTCAACCTGTTGTAAGGTGATGTACCATCACAATGACTCTAAAAACATTATATTAGGGTGGAAGAAACTACTTAGTGTTGGTTTAATGCATAATCTAAATCGCAACATCAGTCAGACAAAGGTAGAGAGGCCCAGCTCCTCATGTCATCAAAAAGAAAATATTGATTTTGACTTTAACAATTTTGCTTTGAGAGACAGTCTCTTCTCTGCACACTGAAGCTCTGACTGATCTTACCAGTGCAATCAATGTGTATCAGAGTCCAACTTGAGGTGTACTTTAGATTAACTTTTGCACAACATGAGAAGATAGAGACTTGTGAGTCATACATACATTCTGTCAGTTTCCTAAACTATGAAAAAAAAGGTTATTAAAAGAGCAGATTTTGATTTTTCACCAATAAGAGTTATAGTAATGTAATTGTCTTGTGGAAACTTTGTCTCTAGTGTAAGTGTATAAAAGTCAGGGGATTATAAAGTGCCATTCAAGTAAAGAACAAGGACAAAAAGAGAGAAATGTAAAAGGAACAGGTGCAGGGGGACTAAAGGTGAGAATAGGAGGTGAGTACTCAACAAGCTACAGAGGGGGATGGGTGAGGGGCTGATACTCCCAGTGTGAGCCATCTCACCTGCCCCCTGCCTGTCCCGGTCATCTGCTGCCATACGGCTGACATGACGCTAACAGAAAGATGAAGACATCATATTGGCATCCTGCCTGTGCTTCTCCCAGCAGCCCTCTCTCCTGTCTGTCTCCATCAGCGTCTCATTTCCTCCCTTCTCCTCCTCCTCACGATGTCTCTGCCACACTCTGCTTTGTTGTTTCCTGCTTTGTCTCATTTTTTTTGTTTCATCCCTTTCTGTATTGCTGCTAACCCCTGCCATCCTGTTTCTCTTCATATTTCTCATCTATTATTCCCCTCACCTTTCTCTGTTACCCTGATTTTCAAGAGGTTTTTTATTCGGTTGGCCTTAAAACTCTTGTCTTGATCTGTTTCCCCCCTCTCCTCCTCTTCCTCTGCACTACATTTCCTGTTCTTTCCTGCTTCTTCTATATCACATTTTATGATGCGGTACCTTACTTGTACTCCCTTTATAGATGTTTTTATGATTTTTTTCACAGCCTGAAACTTATATTGCATCTTTTGCATTTTGAAACTTTATTCTAAAAACTTCTGCAATACTTACACATATCTGACATTTTGATACAATGGAAGAGCTCAACTTGTTTGGGAAAAAGCATAAAGTTAGAGTGTGACCACTATCACCATTTACTGTCTAAGTTACACTGTAGCCACAAGGTATTTGACTGCTAGACAACTAAAGTACAATGAAGGGTCAAGGAAAAGTCTAATTTGTTTTTCTGGGGGTGTTTTTTTTTTTTTTTTTTTTACTTTGTTCTGTACAGATAATGTATGTCAAGTGCATAAAGTCTGTACGAAAATTGCTGCTTTCAGTTTGAGTCTGTTTGTGTAGGGACCAGGCATAAATCAAGAAAAAGAACAATTAACTCTTGAAAAAACGAAATTCTTAGTTTTAAATTTATGCATGCAGTGATGATAAGCTGAAGCCTCTTGGTGCATTTGTCTATTTTGCTGGTATTATAACCAATATATGGGATATGTACTGCAGATATACCAGCAGTAAATACTGTGAAAATATCAATATTGGCCAATACCAACATTTAACTTTTAGTCCAATATCAGCAGATACCAATATTATACCAATAATATTGTGCATCCCTGTTAAAATTAATTTTGGTCATGTTGTTCCTGAAAAAACTCTATTTTTTATTTTTTACACTAAATAAACTGTTCAATTTGCTGAAATGGATTCTGAAGTATTTTTGGTGAATTTGGGGCAAAGAGTAAATCAATTACATTTAAATTACCATCAATTACAAAAATCATAGCTGCTACCTGGGCCAGGTGAGGGGTAACAGGATCCAGTGGATTTGACCTCTGACCCCCAGAATCTTATAAATTTATCCTTGAGTGACAGTGGACATTTGTGATGACTTTCAAGAAACTCACTCAAAGCATTTTAAAGAAATTGTCTCCACAACTGACAGACACAAATAAAAATGAAGCCTAGTGTCATTGACGCTTGATCATCAGAAATCAGTTTATCATGACTCAGAATGAACATAAACACAAAGTTTAAGACAAAATTCCTGAAAGTGTTGTCAAACCTTCACAATCACAACAATGGCCTGGATACTACCTGTGGTTGGATGGATGGTTGTTGCTTATACAGAAACTAATTAAAGTGAGATACTTGCTTCTCTGTGCGTTAGCCTGATATTTGCAGCTGAATCAGATGCCCTCTCAGCCCAAGGGGAAGCATCCATAGGCAACAGCACAGCTAGAGCACACAGATGATTACATGTGTTCAGCCATCTACATAGAAAATATGTATGTAAAACGTCAAAGTCTGCAAGACAAGATCTTTCTTCCATTGGGAGTTTTAAATATGCAAGAAAAACATACAAATCAGTGCAGAGATAATGATTCAAGGGTAGAATGTGAAGTCAACCCAGGCTGTCCTCACAAAATCCCAACAGATCTTGTACATTGTAATCATTTTGTTGAAATATTTATGTTCAGTTAACTGTTTGGCTCCCACCCTCCCATAACATACAAACACCAACAAATGTGGTCTATTGAGACTCCAGAATGAACCATAAATCCACAGACCTGGAAAGTGTTCAGTGATTTATTTCTTTGATTTCTTTGTGGTATTAAAAAAGGGCTTGCTGACAGAGAAGTACAGCTCTGAGAGTTTTAGTGCTTAATGTTTTTATACAATGACACTGTTTCTTGGTCCTTTTTTCTTCAAATTAGCAAGACAAATTCACTAATACAATACTTTTCAAATACAGAACAATGCAAAGTCCTCTATCTTACATTTTATAAAGGCACTTCACTTGGTCTCTCTTCAAATGACCTATGTTTAATGGCATGACCTGTGGCTATGACTAATTATAATAAGGGGTGCACAGTATTATGGGTATGATGTTGGTATCGCCAATATTGAAATTTTTGTTCATACTTACAGATGATATATCAGCTATACATATTGGCCATATATATGCCATACATCTGCTGAAATAGTAATTATAATACATAAATGTACCACATTGCTTCACATTATAATCATTTTTTGGGTACAATTAAAAATCAAGAGTGAAATGTTGTTTTTCTTGTTTTACGTATATTCCTTGCACGAACAGATTGTCACATTGTAAGCAGTAAGTCATGAGTCAATGATTTTAGATATACCTGCACATTGGATATTGGAAAAAGCCCAATCTTGTGCCTCCCTATTTGTAATGACATTAGATATCAAAATATTCCTTCCAGTTGGATTCTGAAATAATTACGTGTAAAACAAATGTAAAAATTATGATCTCCCAAAGCCAAGAATGACTAACAGAGTGACTCAGGTTGTCTTAGAAAGAGTCCCTCATAAACAAACTCATTTGTATATTTAAAAGCATTAATCACAGAAAAAAACAAGAAGCTGTTGATAAAAATGATATTGACTCATCAGGCATTTGTCTTGGTTTTTAAAAATTGTAATAATGGAATAAGACAACTATAAAATTCAACAAAATTATAGCTCCATTGACGGCAATTGAGAATATTGAGGTCATGCAATCATATTATCAATCATTATAAATTGTGTCCTCTAAACAAACCACAAAAAAGCAGTGAATTGTATCCCTGTGAAATCTAGTAAATACAATTTTCTTTTTAAATCATAAATTTGTCTTCATCAACTTTTAATGTCCTGCCAGTTTTTTGAATTTTAGACCAAGATATATGGTCTGAAATTCAATTGTACGCCTTACATCACAAGTTATGTCACAGATTTAACTGAAGGCAATACAAAGCAAAACAGGAGGCAAACACAAATTGCTACTAGCAGGCAGCAGGAGTCAAAAAAATGTTGTTTGCCATTGGATACCAAGGTTGAACAGGTAAAATTATTGCTCAGAGCTGACGTACTGCCAGTCTGCTTTTATCTGTCTGTGTTAAGTTTTTCAAGACACTCTCTAAGTAGGTTGAATTTCTGCTTCAGTCTAAGAAAATACATACTAGATTAAAAGCTGAGCACTCAAATTATCCAGGGGGGATTCCCAAAATACTACAAGACCCATTAAAAAACCCCACAGTCCATTAATGGTGCAGAGGTGACACATCAGTGGGTAAGTTGTTCTCTGAGAGTCTATTTCTTCATTGTGAAAATTAAACTGTCAATAATTGCATAATTACCAAATTAGTTAATTTTTCAAGGGACTATTGTGCTGGTGTGATAGTATACTGGTATGATGATGTATAATTACAGAGCACTGACATGATTATTTAGGACATTTAGCTAAGGAAAAACAAACCTCAAGGTAAGGCATCCAGACTCCTGCATTTCAGACTTCATTATTTCAAAAACCCTAGATATAATCCTGTGTACAAGACAACCCATTTAAAAAAAACAAGTAAGAAGCTGGACACCAAAACAACTGAGTTTTGTGCTAGGTGAATATCAGACATGTCTTTTGAATGTTTTTAAGCATCTGATAGCAGCTGCAATCAGACTGAGGGAAGGGATAATCTACTTTGACCACCAGGTGATCCAGCCAGAGCTCCAGCTCAGTCAGAGTGAATTTACATGACTTTAAAGTTGGTAGAGGATTGCATAAAATCTGAATTTCTCGCCAATTTGAGATATGACCTCCACAAAATTTCCCCCTCTCTTACCTTGAGACTCCTACCCCAAGTTGGGGTGAACTTTTTTTTAGAGCAGCCTTCAGACTCAATGTTATTCAACCTGGTAATTATCTGGTCTAAAATCAAACGTGTAACCAAATAAGACCTCTTTCTGAACTTCACAGGAACAATGAAACAAAAATGCGTCATGGTTTTAACATAAACTACTTAGAGGAAGCAGGTGATCAGCATCAGGATGTTGGTCATATCTTATTCATTCATTCATTTACTCATTTATTGATGCATTTCCATAAATAATCTTATTGATCTTCAGGAAATGTATTGAAAAACTCATTGCTCTCCTCCTCACTTCCCCTCCTCCCTCTCTTCCCTCCTTCCTGTATTTCTAACTCATCTAGAGGAAAACCGGAGTGCTCTTTGGTGGCGCCTCATTTCCATTTTGATTTCTCTTTGCCTTTGTAGTGGTTCATCATCTCGCCTCTCGCGGCCTCACCGTCCCTCGACCCCTGTCTCTTGACTTCCCCTAGCTTTCATCTCTCCCCTCCTTCATCCCATCCTCACTGCTTGTTTATCTATTGGCTTGTTTGTTCAGACGGCCACTGACCCATTAACCAGAGCGAGCCGCGCCTTGTCTCATCTCCGTTAAGATTACAGAACATGGCTCGGATGTCTGCAAGGACTGATGTGCATGTGGGTCATGTGCCTCCAGGCATCTTATCTGAAATGTAATGTTCGGGTACATGGTATGTGTTCTTTGGGTAATGGAGTTATGGGATGTCTGATGCAGGCACTTAGTACGGTGGCATATTTTGATGAAAGGAGGTGGAGGTATTCATGGCTCCAAAATGGTGGATTTAAAATCAAATGGATGTACGAAATGTATCCTAGTTTGATCAGACAACATGTACAAATATACAGGTACATTATTACCTTCACCAAGAAGGTTATGTATTCATTGGTGTTTGTTAGTTTATTTGTTTGTTGTTTGTAGAATGGAACCAAAAAACAATGTTTTCTACAACATTAAAAATAACTTGCTCAACAACTTCAGAAATGCCTTGGTGAAGGTTTGTGCTCTTGGAGCACCTCTTGTTAGGTTATTTGTTTGTTAGTCTGTGAACAGGATAAAACTTATTAACAGATTTTGAAGAAATTTTGAGGAAATGTTGATCATGGCATCAGGAAGAAGTGTTCATATTTTGGTGGTGATGCAAATCTGCATGCAGATCCAGGAACTTTTCCAAGGATTTGTTAACATTGCTTCTCAATGGATTTTGATGACATTCTAGAAAATGTTGGTCATAGCACAAGGGAAAGTGATTATATTTTGCTGGTAATACAAATCCAGATATGGATCCCGGATTACTTTTTAAAGGATTTGTTAACAGTGCAAGATAGGGCAGGTTTTTTTTGACAATAACTTGCTGGACAATGTTGGGTTATGTCTAGTTTTTCACCTAGATTTCACGGATTAGTGGTTTTATTTATAAAATGGTGCTCAATCCATTCAGGCTTTGTCAAAAACTTAATACTTTCATATTCATAAAACTATGAAAGCATAAAGTTTTGAACCAAGTATATCAAGTATACCAAGAGTGCAATAATACACCGAGCACACAAGTAAGTACATACCATGGTTTTAGTCCCAATTCTAGGAGCAATTCAAACCACTGAAGTGCTATGAAGAAGTTTTTTTCTTTTCTTTTCTTTTTCTTGATTTTAATATGATTTTTTGGGGGGTTGTTTTTTGGGGGTAGGTTTTTCTTTTCATAGGTATCATACTCATTTTGATACAATATGATAATTAACAGTGTTGTCCCTACAATGGGTTGATTTTTTACGGCGGATACTGATACCAAAAATTTGTGGTTCTGGGGACATATAACCAATATTTTAAAACTGATAATTATTTAAAAGAACAGACTCTTTCTGTCAACATTTTTTATTTTAAATATCAAAAGATGTCTGGGTGAAAAGAACATGTGGCTTCATTTCACATTGCTATACATGAATAAATACAACAACAATAAAGGTGAGTTTCTGTTTTTACAGGCACCTCTTACAGTTCAGATATAAACCATTGGTACAAGTGCTCAGATTTTTAACTCAATACTCATAACAAATGATGCAAGAATGTGTTCATCTCTGCAATGTTGTAGATGGTGAAGGTGAAGCTTGTGTAAATTTCATGCTACATACATTTAGATACACTATCTGAATCAGCAAGGTTAACATTTGATCAATTAATTCATATAAATCCAAACAAGTTGAATGTATGTTTGTATGTTTACCTTAAATCTGTTTGAATCAAATTTAAAGCATTTTTATTAAACTGACCTTATTTTCAAGTGATTTCAACAAACTACAACAGTGCTTGAGTAAAATTACTTGACAATTCCACCACTTGGATTAACAGAGGCACAAGATAAAGTTTAATCATGTCTTAAGTCTAACATAGAATTGTACCCCTTTTATGACACTAAGATTATGAGCAGGTCTTATGTCTGAGGGGAAAGAAAATGGCTTGGCCATGGCTCTTTTTACTCATCTGGCTGGATAATAAACTTGTATTTGAGTTTAATTACTAAAGCAATCAGATTATCAACATGAGGCTCTACATTTATTTATGTTTACGCCACCTATGTTAGCATGTTACATGTACAAACAGATCTCATGTGGATGATTTCTGTAAAATTTTAAGCATGAACGCTATAGTCGTCCTTTATGTATTGTCACAAATGTAAAGAGACATTAGCTGTTGTTCTGATTTTAAATGCCCTTGATTCTAAGGGCCTATGTCCACAGACTGTCTTGTGCTGGCAGCATTTGTTTTCAATCCAAAACCAATGAATACCAGCATTCTCAGTGCTCAGCGCCCTGGGCAGAAAGACACCCTCAGTGTCAGCTGTTTTTTTGATGCTGCTCTCCAAACGCTTTCAATTGAAAACAGCTTAGCTAATTTCAATTGAAAGCGTTAGGCTTGTCATTACTCATAAAGCTTGTAGGATGGTGATACATCTACAGCACTACACTGGTATAATGGTACACTCTCATTGCCTCTCTGCCCTGTTGCTCCTACCAGCACCATGACTACTGTGTTGACTGACTGCTGGTTGTGTGGCATCTAGTCAATGAATTAGACTGGCGATTGGGGTGGCTTTTAGGATTGATTGGTGATTTTTTGCGTGATCTCTGGACAATCAGATCATATGCAGGTAGGACATTAGTTCAAAAAGGGGGAAGAAAACAAAGTCACAGGAATGCAGGCAGAGAGGGTCTGAGGACCAGTTAAGAGCTGTAGGAAAACTTTTTAAATCCACTGATATTACAGGAGAAGTAAGAAATCAAATGCCTATATTGATAACATGCAAAATGCTAAATACATGTATCAGCCCCCATCAATCATCCAGGCTGATTATTGGTTGACCCTTTGTCCCTACTATGCAATGTTGTTCCTGGACTAGTTTGAACAGAATATTCTGGGTACTTGGCTGTCTTATGGAAATGCCCTAATGTGTTGTATCCAATGGCAAAGTTCATCTTTCAGGCAACAAGCACTGCACAACTCAACATTAAAATTACTATACTACTGTTCATTTAGATGCTGTCAAATCATGTACAAATTCCACCAAAATACTATGAAAACACATATCAAAACAAGACAACAGGAAAAAACCTCCAAATGAAAGGGAAGCAAATCCTGTCACAGAAAAAGCAGGAGAGACACAGAGCACAGCATCCTCTGAGATTTCAGTTGCTCCTCCCGTTGTTAACGCCTCTCCTTTCCCTAAAAAACAAAACTCTCGGTGGGTTTATACAATTGTCACACATCATGATCACAATGGGTGCTAGATTGAGGTGTTGATTGGACTATTTCTCAGCACCTTGTCAGGGATTTGTCTGCCAATCTATCATAATTTAGCTCTGCTTTGGCAGAGAATGAAGACATCACAGTGGGTTTGAGGGAAATCCCATAAGGGACAAATGCAAAAGTCTGAAGAGAGGATTACCCTTAAATGTACACTCCAGATCACTTCAGTGAACAGTGTGATCCTGAGCCAAAAAAAATATGGGTTATACAATCAGGCCCACATTAAATGAGTACTAAGTAGACGTTTTCATGGTTGGATCTGTTCAACTCAGGCCTGCTACTGCAAAAATGGCCCGTAGAGATACAGACACTTTTTTTCTTTTTCCTATGCCCTTAAAAGATTACTTTAGGTGTCAGATAAATTCCTTTCAGTCAATGAGAGCTTGAATCCATCAACTAAGAGGAATTGGTTGGTTTAGCTCTGTTGCTAGGCTTTTATGGAGTGCACATAGGCTCTTTGGCCAGTGGGCATGGATCATGTCCAGCTTTTCATTGACTGTTAGGTCTTGAAGCAACCAAAGTTCCCACATCACATACATGTAACCCCCTCTCACTAAGGTTCATGTATAATAGCAGTCCAGTAGTTCTATCATCCATGAATGTCTTATTCCATTAGCCCATTTGTTGTCAGACTGCCCTGGTTCCCCATCAGCTGACAATGACCTTGTTAAGTGTGAGTGTGGTCCAAGCTGGTGTGACTCTAGTCATGGTTTCACAGTCCTGAGAAAGGCTTGATAGCCTTATAGGAACCCAAACCCCTGACCTTGTGGGTCTGAACCACTGACATAACAGTCCTAAGTCTATTTGGGGATGACAGTCCCGCAGTCTGAGTGTGCTTGGATGGTAATCAGAAGGTTGCAGGTTCCAACCCCGTTCTGGCTGTCACATGGCAATGTGTCCTTGGGCAAGGCACTTGGGCACCCCACTGCTGCATCAGTGGTGTGTAAATGAGAATTAAAGGGCGTGAATGCATTAGTATATATAAATGGACAACTGACATAGATAACCCAACCATCAGTGAGTGAATGTGAGAGGGAACAGTATGAATGGTAGATGTGACCTGTGGTGTAACGCAGCTTCAAGTAGTCAAAAGACTAGAAAAGTGCTGTATAAGCTCAAGTCAATTTACCATTTACCATTTGGGAGGTACGGGGAATCAGCTAGGTTTACAAATTGAGAGGAATAGACCCGATGCCAGGGACATCCTGTCTCATGCTTGGAAGTACTAGATGATGCAGAAAAGACAAAAGTGCTTATAAATCTTGAAAGTCTTGAAATATGACCTCTTTAATGCAAAAGGCACCAGTTATCATGTTCACTTATTAAAGCAATGGTTCCCAGACTTTTTCTGCTTGGCCCCCTTTTGGCCCAGCATTTTAAAGTGTAGGCAGTTGTTGCCAATGCCAGAATAGCTACTTTGCCAACAAGTACCTCTGCCATTGTTGACATTTCTTTATATTTCTAGACTACAAATGCAGAACAGCACTGACAGCAAGGAGGGACAGAAAATATGAAAATGAAAGCTTAAGAGACACGATTTTCAATGTAAGATGTTGAGTCTCAAAACAAACGTGTACAAAAAGGACTTACCACTGTACACCTCTTTTTGACACTCACATGGCTGAACAAAAGTGTTTTTATGGCCTTGAATACTAAATATATACTAAATATATGTGAGTGGCCTCCTTAAGCGTAATCTCCTTGTGCCAGACAACACCTATTATTACCCTATGATGGGCATTAATTTATTTTGCTTTTCATTTTACTAATTAAGATATGCAATCTCAAAGTAGACAGTAAAGAAAACATAAGGCCACTTAGGGTTGCAATTTTGTGAACAAGGATTGTGTAGCTAGACAGTCAGCTTGAGTTTAGATGGCATGTCTTTTGAGGGGAATAAGGAAAGCTGTGCTGATATACAGAACAGCTAAAATGTTTCAGTGTGGTGGGTGAGATAATTCCCAATTTTAATGATGCAGGTAATGAGTCATCCTGCATGAGTCACACACAACCGTTACTATACGACTGTATTTATGTGCTGTCAAAGTAAAGATGAAAAAAAGATTATTAAGGGTGACTCCCTGTGATCCCTGTGCTTGGCTGATGAAAGACTCAAAATGTCAAATGTCACCCTGTTTGACAAACTCCCTCTGTTTGTGTATGTGATTATGTTTTGAACAAAGCTGCAGTGCACACAGGAAATCTTGACAAAGGCTTTAAATTATGAAAATTCTTGACAAGCTCTGACAAGCAGGATGTGATAGGTTCTTTTTGTAGAAGTAGTGATTTTGCTTGATTTTATAAAACCAAAGCTTTGAAGGAAATACAGTACAAATGTGGCATAAAACCATTGGTAGTTTGATTTGATTATTAATTTTAAAAAACACACTTGACAGATGCAAAATGACTGACTGACCCCAATACTACTTTAATTTACAATGCAAGAAAACTAGAGACAAATGCCATAAACTGCACAGGAAGAGGGATAACAACACCCTGTAGGTGAGCAGTGACTCTCACCTGCTGCACCATCATCAGCCTCTGATTTCATTTTGAGCTGTTAAATATAACCAATGATGAAGTGAACAGCCCAAAAACTGCAGATCTCCTTAAAGCGAGTGACACAGGATGAGAGATTCAGTGTGTCAGTCCTGTATGTCCTGAAGATAAAGCCTTTTACATTTTTTTTTTACCTGAAACACCAATAGACTTCAAAAGAACTAGATGAAGCCATGTGATTTCAGACGTTGGATTGGCAAAGGATGTCCTGCAATGGACGCTGCCATACCGCACACGCCATCTCAATCAAACTTTTGCTCAACCTGCTCACATAGGAAGAGGCTGAGTTGAGGTGGGACTTCAGGCTGTCTGACCAATAGTTACTACACATGGATGTACAGCCATGTCAACCATGTCCAAATGTCCAAAACCAGAAATCTTAAATAAAATAGAAAGGGGCACAATTAAAAAAAAATCACAAATCTCACTGCGAGAGTACATGGATGTAATATATATGGTGTTTTTTTTTCATTATTAAGACCAAAGACGTTTTTTGAACCAGGTTGTAAAAATGTTTTTAAGCTGTTTTACCCATGCAATCTTAACATCTCCAGGATTTCTGCAGCCAGCCTCAAGTAGACACTCAAAGAACTACAGCCTCTAGCACAGTCACATGTTGCCATCTGGTCACACCTAAACACCAGTACGGAGGTGACATAGCTGAAATTTGATAATGTATATTTCCTTCCAGATCAGGTTTGGTCGAACATGCTGGGTTGACACTTCACCATTCATCATAAATGACTAGTCTACACCACCAGCATGGTTAACCCATTTGTAGGTGTTCACATGCGATGAAGCTTTAAGGATGCAAACCCTACACCCCAAGGTGCTGGAGGTGAGGGACACCAACCATTTTCAGCTACATTACCAACTGCCATTACAGGCAGTGCCCCAGGAAGTCAGTTTGTACCTCCTATCAAACCAACTTTCAATCAGGACTTGAACTGGTCACCTTCCTGTCCATAGCCAAAGCCCTTACTAACTGAGCTACACTGAGGCCTTTGCAACTGCCCTTAGCTTGATTCCGGTCTAGTCTAGGGCAAAGGTGGACTTAACCACACCTCGGACCCCGAACTGCCAGGGGCCCTGTGATCATATTGGTTTTGCCACTCCCATTGTGTTGGAGTTGCAGCCCACCACCCTAACAAGATCTCACACTTTCACAGAAAGATACTTAATACTTAATTTACGGAATTTATCTCAGGTATGCACTTTGCACTTGTTTAATTTCAGTTGACCCTGAAGATATCTCGTGTTTTATTGTCTTGAGCATTGCCACTTCTACCACAGATAACCTAATATCTTTAACACAAACATATTGATTATTAATTTTTGATGAGGTGCAATTTATTTAACACAGTTCAGTATGTCTGGATACATCATAAACACCTCAAAAACAAATCAGATGGTATTCTGAATTGAGAAACAATATGGCTGCTACCCCTTGTTCTCAGAGAATTTTAAACAACAACTTCAGCAACACAGACATATGATTAACTTAGTCTCATCTCAATGAGATAAACTGCAAAAACTGATGCAAAAGAAGAGACGGAAAATGAGGAACAAGGTGGGGGTACAGGAGGTTAGAAAAGAGGACCACAAATGGTCTGGAAAGGAATCGGTTTGTCTCCCAGTCTTGAAGATGCTTCAACGATGGATAAGAAAACATTAGCTGCTGCAGTGCTACATCTTTAATGACACTTTATGGGCTCTGTCTCCAGCTAAAACAACTGAGCTTTTCTTTCAGGGACTGGGAAATATACCAAAAAAAAGAAGTAGAAGAAAAAGAAGAGAGCTGGTGGAAAGGAAGGAAAAATACGATTTATCTCGAACCATCACTTGATTGAAATGTTATTTTGGTTGCAGAAGTGTCGTTCTACAGACATTAAAAACTAAATCACTCCAACAGATTGCTTGGCTGCATGTTTGAGCAACAGTTCCAAGATTTTGAAGAAAAAAACACAAAGGCTTCATCCAAAAGATAAACATAAATAGGATTTAGAATACGACATGTACTATGAATTAAAGTACAAATGGTCTTTTACAGTGCTTTCTATTTGGTTTGTTTCCACATTGATGCTTAATAAAGCAAAATCAAGTACTCTCCATTGTTGTTACAGTCCTTGGCAATGTACTTTTAATTTGAAATATTGGAAAAAATGATGGACCACATTACCATTGAAACAGCCAAGGAGGAAAACCAACTGGCGTGAAATGATGAGAGCCTGGGGTACATTTAAGGACACACCAATTCTGCCCATTGTAGGACTACGAAGACATAAAAAGGTGCTAATAATGTGTGAATTAACATATATTTCACAGATGGACTTTCTTTGGAACATTTTTTACGCTGTTCTCCCCCCACTGGCTCCACCTGCTCTCTTTTCACCTTTGTCACATCTTTGAGTCTACTTCTAGAGATGAAAAAAATGACGACGTTGAGATCTGAGGGGGCAGGGAGGCTACAGTAGGCTTTGATAATGACCTCTGCACTGACTGGCTGCCCAAGCGATGTCTAATGGGAGGGAGGAGGAGAGGTTACAGGTTGCAGAACAGACTTTCAAAACAGTCATGGCATCAGTTCCGCCTGTGACAAGCAGAAAAACACATGTAGGTAGAGGCTGCATAGCTATTACATAATTAACCCCAGGAAGTAAATACAGCGTTTTAGGGAGAATTTCCTTCAAAGAGGCATAGTGCATTTCTCCGGGAACTGAGAGCTTGACAAAAAGTGTCATGCTCCTCTGCTCCCTGAGTCTCTTCTAACAACATTATAAGCAAAGAAAATTGCATTTTGCAGGACATGGGAGTAAGAAAAGAAAATTATATTTCAAATGAACCAATCTAAAATATTATCACTGGGTACTACTGTTCTGCAGAAGAATTTGCAGCTGCAAGAGAATGCAGAACTAAAGTTCTGGTCAACTAAAACCTCAAAAGGTTGTACTTATATAGATCTAGAATATCATCACAACACAATTTAGAATTTATTCATAATCCCTCTGAAAATCCTCAAAAATGAAGCTTGAATGGTCCAATAGACAGTCAAAGATAGATGGCTACATCAGTAAATCTTCATCTAGAAGGAGGTCAAGAGGTGGAGAGGATCAATGCCATCGAATCAACCCGGAGCATGGCAGAGTGGGAGGGGCTGGATGGAGAGATAAAACAGGGATGGTGGCGGCTCTGTCGATCAGGAGAAGGAGAGGAGCAGGTCACCATTAACCAACAGGACAAGAAGGCCGCCGGGGCCTTCGATTAGCCCCAGCAGTGGTCAATAGCTGTTCGATGGAGCTCTCTGAGGGAGTGACAGTGAGTGGTATTTGTAGGGCAAGAGGAAGAGATGACAGGGAGTATTTATGAGCGTGTGTGTGTGTGTGTGTGTAGGGGTGTGTACGTGTGTGTGGGTGGGGGTGTGTGTGTGTGTGTGTAAAACTAAGAAAAAATATCTTCAGGTATGCAAAAAGGACAAACAAAGCTGAAGAAGTAAAAGAACACAATCCCTATCAGCAAAAGCAGCTACCTTAGTTTGTGATTTGAGGACAGGATTTATGCTTTTTACATTGAACATTGGGAATTTCTGCACATTTTTCAATACCACAATTTTTTTCACGATAATGACAAGCATAAAACAACAGATCAAACAGTGCTCATTGTGTGTTTGTATTGTCATTGTCATCAGGATATGAAAATGTGCAAAGTTAGGTGACAAATACATACTAAAAAAACACCCGCAATTAGTGTCTCTCTTCCACAGAGTTTCTCCCATGGAGGGCGATGTTTTCAGAGAAGTTACGACTCAGGTGGTTTTGTTTATCATTCAAACATCACTACATGATGTCGTCATTTATCATCTATCTATCAGCCTGTCAACTATTTACTGTCTTGCTGTCTCCTTATCATTACACATAAAATGAAAAACCTTCTTTATTAATATAACTCATACGTACGTGTTGACATTTTAACCTGTACTAATGTATTATATTCCTTGTACTCAGTTGTTTCCAGTTTGCCATTTTGATTCCTTTTGTTTCTTTACTTTACATGAACCTCTGTACTCTCTCGTTTGACTATTTTAGTCTCTGTTTGACCTGATTGTTGATTTATTGTCCCCAGAGTTCTGCCTTTATTCTGCCTTCGTTTTGACTGTTGAAGCACTTGAACGTGAACATCTGTTTTTTTAAAGACAAAATAGAGTTATCATTAATGGAAAAGCGCTGAAGGCTCAACATGATCTCTGAAAAGCTCTCTCGTTTTCCTTACTGACATTACTGAAAAGCATAACATATCACAGTATATGATAAATATTAGATTATACTCTAAAGTAACTGCACTTACAAAAAAGTCATACAGTTTTGATCAAAATAAGAGTGTTTGAAAAAGAGTACGAACATATACAGGCTTTGTTGTGTGCGAGTATATGTTCCTGAAAGTGTTATCTGGACTGTAACAGCATGTCTGCTCCACGTCTTTTCTGTGGGGAAAATTGTCTTCTGGGGGCACTAGTGCACAATTTGGTTGTTAAATTACTAAAGTATTGAAAAAAAATGTTTGCCTCAGAAAATGACTACACTTCCAAAAAGCTACAGGAGAATGCAATTAAGCTACTAATACTGTACTTGTAGTTATGCTACTACCCATTACTGTCTGCAAGGTTTTGACGTGTAGGGCCATTTTTGAGTAGGTACATGTAAGGCAACATGTGAGGGCCTCTGTGGATTAAAAGTATATGCTACAGCATAGATTAAAAGCAGAGGTATGAATTAGGCATAAGAGACTGGACCTTTTGTGAAAAAATGTGGCTCTCAGTTTATACTTAATTGGCTAGTTGGTCATCTCAATGCTTCAACTTTACACACAGAAAGGAAAATCAGGACACACAGTTTTGCATTTTACTCTCTTTTCCTTCTTCCCCCTGTCCTTCAGCACTCCAACACAACTCCACATGAGATACACAGACCACAGCCCATCTGTCACGTGCAGCCAAAGAGAAAATAGAAGAAAGCGCCATACGTTGCTCTCAGCAGAGCGTGTTTATGTGCTAAACTCTGTGTGTGTCCCTGCAGAAAGTGAGAATGATTTGATGTGGGCGTTTTGGTGTCGTGACACAATGTGAAGTATGCAGTGACCCAAATATTGGCCGTGGTGCAAACATCGCAGGAGAGGGAACTGAGACGTTTGACAAAAGACTGAAACAGAGGAACGGAAACAGGGAGGGGAGGAGGAGGGAGATCCAGCAGGAAGACAGAGGGTGATGTTGTGGATACACTGTATGTTTACCTACCAGCAGGAGCACTGAGGCTCAATCTCCCCTCCCCGCTGTCCCTGTACTCTCCACAGTCCCTCAGGTGATTTGAGCTGGCACCATACTGCTGGAAGTCCTCACTGAGGGTCCACCGAGGAGGAAGAAAGGGGACACAGATGGTGGGAAAAGGTCACAACGACACAGTTAGACAGCAAAATTTAACAAGAAACAGTCTCTACTTAGAATCTTTACTGTAGCAAGAAAATACACTGATTAAACATGATCAATCACTGATTTTGTAATGGCTGCGATTCATCACTGTTTAAATTAAATGTAAAAAATAATCTTACTTTGCATTTTGAAACATTTTATGACGATGTGGCTTAATTTTCACCAGTTCCTTGATTACCTTTGCCAAAGAGGTCATGTTTTTGACAGGGTTTGTCCGTATGTCTGTCTTGTTTTGTGCAAGATAACTCAAAATACTATCAACAAATTTTGAAAAAGATTTTTGGGGAATGCTGGTCATGGCAAAAGGAAGAATATGATACGACTTTGATAGTGAACCCAATCCAGATCCTGTTCCACATATTTTTTCAGATGATTTGTCAATATTGCGAGACAGGTCAGTTTTCAACATTTTCACTAATAAATTGGCTGATGTTCATACTTTATGAGCATGTCTAGTTTGGGAAACTAATGAAAAGAATGGTACCTTGGATTTTCACATATGTAAGGTTTATCAGAATTGGTGTAGCACTGCTGAAGTTGTGATTTGCTAAATCAGGCATGGACAACTTTGATAACCAAGGGTGCCGCATAAAGCCCTTTTTTCACTGCAGAGGCTCACATTTTTACGAACTGTTGGACTGGCAATGGAAAAACTTTATAAATATACATATATAGCAACAATAAAGCTACTGCACAATAATAAGATGACTTAAAAGGGCAAATCAACAAGATGCAATGGTTCAACAAAGATAGTTTTTTAAAAGATGTACTGCAGATAGGTAAGACAAACCAAGCAGTTCAACTTTATTAACCTTGCAGTGCATCTGGATCTGTCTAATTCAGTGTCTTTAATCGGACATGTCCATCTTGCCAAGCTCCAACCTACAACAACTGTGAGCGGCGCAAAGCAGCACAGCCTAATCAGCATCCTTCAGAGCAGGAAGAGGTGGGACCTACAAGCAAGACAACTGCAGGAAGCGACTGCTTGCACAGAGATTAACATAGATGCTAACAGCTTCAGTAGCACTTCAGATCTGAAACAGATTTTTTTTTCAAATGAAAAACAAATAACACTACAAAACTCTTAATAGAAAAGGATATTTTCACTCCCCTTCCAACATGTTTTGCTGAGAACTTGTTTTACAAATTTGCTCACGTTCTATCCTTCGCGCAACAGCAAAGTGCCTGCCTACTATTTTGTCTAAATGGCCTGTAATGAATGTGACTGACAGAATGATTATCCAGTCACCCTCCAGATATGCTTTTGAAAGGGTCTGCCCATTCCCAGACACTGTCAATGGACTGCTGCCCAGATGGACTAGTGAAATATATTGAACAGTCCATCTTGTTAAAATCGGTTTAGAAATAATACTGCTTCCAATAACAATAATACAAATAATAGCACAAATAGTACTAAATATCATATTGATATTGATATGATAATGATAATAACAATAATAATAATAATCATCATTATTATTATGATTATGCTTTCTAAATGAAAAAGGAAATACCTTGGATGTAGTGAGCTACTTTAGTTGTGTTGCTGTAACTTAGCTTGCTACTTTTGTCCATACTGTAGCTGTGGTAAAGTCAAGCGGATTTTTTGGGGGGCAGCTAAGAACATAGCTTACTACATTTCACAAAGAGCTTGCTCATCACTGGGTGATCACAAAAACATAAATTGTAAAGTCACTCGACTAATCAGCATGACGGACCACACCTTTGAACCTGACTGAACATTCCCGACATGATAATATTGGGATAAGGAGGAGTCACATCAAAGACTGCAGGAAAAAACATCTTCAGTCCATCCATGCATCATCTGTACCACTTAACTCAGGGTCACAGGGGGCTGGAAACCATTCACACTCATGTTTGTGGTCTGCAGGAGGGAACCAGAGTACCTCAAGAAAACTCACAAATGCACATGAAGAACATGCAAACTCCTCGAAAAAAAGCTCAAACTGACTTGAAGGGGCTCTAACCAGCAACCTTCTTGCTGTGAGGCATGAACAACAACATTGCTGCATCATAGTCCAGCCCTTTTCCAAACATCATGATGAATTATATGTTAGCAATATACTAAATACATCATGCTAACAGTTACTCAAAAAATGCTGAGGTGCATTTGCTGTTTCTCTCCAACACTTCTCTTTTAACCCCCACCAAGGAGGTTATGTTGTTGCCTGTTTTTGTTCATTTGTCTGTCTTCCTGCGTCTGAGAGCAAGGTAATTAAATAATGGAATTTCCAGGGAATGTTGATCCTGGCACAAGAAAGAAGTGATAAGATTTTGGTGGTGATTCAAAAATGGATGTTGGTTAAGCAATTTTTCAAAGAATTATTAACACTGCGAGATAGGTCAGTATTCCACATTTTTGATAATAACAGCTAAGAATTTCAGAAATGCCTTGGTGGAGGTCTGCACTCTCTGAGCACTTCTAGTTTTATTCATTTTTCTTCGCTGGTGTTTAAACATATTAGCTTGATTAAAAATGAATGTCTAGAATCCTTTTGTTTCTGTTTTAAGTTGTGGTAAATTATGCAAAATGTTCTCATATTTAAGAATAAATGTTTGATATAAATAGAAGAAACTTGTAAAAAAAAATTCAGTGGCAGATATTATTCAATATATAAAGACAAAACAACATTCATTGCTTTATTGGGAACTTCTTATTTACCGCAGATGTTCTTGTAGATACAGCTGCTGTTCTGTTTTCCTCTGTTAGTGTATGATCTCTGGTTTATTTAAAGCAGGTAGAAATGTGCATGAATATATAAATGTATTTACATACAGAACATGTATTTTTTTTATAACATTCACATTTATTATTCATTATAAACATAATGCATGATGTTGAGGGGAGTTCATTCTTTTTCAGGGCTAAATATGAACGTAATTTTTCCATCATGGTCACTTATTTTGGCATAGTGTAGATGATTTCTATTATGTTTTGATTGAGTACATGTCAATAAAAATGGTCATGGTAAGTTGCATACATTTTTAAGGACATATATTATGTATTTACAGTTTTCTTGATTCTTCTTGTTTATTATACTTGTACATAAACAACATGTGTTACAGAACTTAAAGACCTGAACAGCAACTTTGAAAAACCATAGACTAAAATCTTGTTGGGATTTCTTTGTGTTTGAATGGTCCTGCATGTAATGTCATAGTGCTTGGTTTACAGTATGCTAAATTTTTCAGATTAAATGGTCCAAGTTTGAACATTTTTTGTAAGTGGTGGTGTTCACTGGGGAAAATGCTATTCCTGAGAGACAAATAATCAGCAAACAATGTATACAGATTTACATTCAACATTTGCTAGCCAGCCGCCTTTTCAGGTCAAAAAAGTAAAACAAAAAAATATTTAAAAACTGGGAGCTGTGAAATAACAGTGCTAAGTATAATAGATGGACATTGAACATTGCATCCTCTCAATTAAGCCAATACATCTAAGTTGGCTACACTCTAGTCAATTGTATGCCAGATTTTTGTCCTGATTTTCCTTTCTTAAAGATCAGAGGGGTGGAACCCAATTCCGGGTTAAAGGGCAACCCATTATTTGTCCAGATAAAGCTTACGTACAAGTATATGCCATCAGTTAAATCTCAAATCATAAATATCAAACATGTTTGATATTTACAACTCCAGGTTGGGCTGCCAGCAGCGTAATACTAACCAATGACAGCGTGCAGACCAGGGGACAAAGTTAGCCAGATGTTACTTGCTTTTACAATTGAGAACACAAAAACTAACATAAAAACAATTTCACCTTATTTCAGACAATTCTTAAATTATTAAAATTTTGAATTGGCTTGTAACCAGTTTGAGGTTTACTGTTGTAAAAATGCTCCATTAGGTAGGTTTAAAACCATGCAGAACTTAGAAACATTAACAAAGTACAAAGCATTTGACAGTAAACCACGTTCTGATATTCTTGGATTAGCATTTCAATCTGAGAGACATTTGTTGTAGTTGGACATGGGTGAAGATCTGTTTTGTAGCGATTACAAAATATATCATTATCAACACAGGATGATCATTTTGCACAGTGCAGAGAATCTGATGTTTTGAAACAATTCCCCCCATCCACTTTGTATTGCAAGCATCCACTATACTGATTAAATGAGTTCAGGCTAGACTGACAGCACCACTTTTGAATAGCTTTTTTCCCAAATTAGCTCATAATCTTGCATTTGAAAAAATGTTACTGTTTGGTAAATAAAACATATGAAGTGCCGGTATGATTATTAGACAAAATAACAGACTTTGAAAACAGGCTGTAGGTCTGCACTGCTTAACCGTCACAATAAGCTGAGAGCTAAACTATTGTGACTGGTTGCTAGCACAAAACCCACATGATGGATAAACAGATGGAGCTACACAGCAGCACAGGAACTACACATTGTTGACATTGCTAAACACAATGGAAACATTAAAGTTTTTATCTTTTCCTCCTGGAGGCCCAAAAGCAGTTGTCTGACTTCTAAATACTGTGGATTTTACGGTGCATTTTACAGGTATGCATGCAATTTTGCTAACAATGCTGTGTATAAAAAGCAAAATATGAGCAAGATGTTAAATAACACAGTTGTAGATAACCCACAAAACACATTCTCTTTGTGTTCTCATGCATTTTGTACTTATTTATTTGTTGTACAGAAATCACCACAATGTTCACCATTTTGACCCCATTCAAACAGATGATAACGAATCAAAAGCAACCCGGATTTAATGTTCGCCCTCCTCTTTATATGCATTCTTTTGTTGACTGCATCTTTATCTAATAATACATATTCACCAGAATTGTTGTTTATAATGGTAAACTGCACTGACAAGACACAAGAATTAGGTTGATGCAGAAAAAATGTTCACAATGAAAAAATTTCAACAAAAAACAAGGTGAAAGGTGAAATTTATTTAACCAGATTTTGTAAAACTTTTAGGTGCTTTGGTGCCAGAGTTTTAAAATATTCTCACGCACTATTTGCAGTCTCAAAGCAGCTTTTTTCAACTCAATATTTTTCTCTCGCTTCAGTGATTTCTTTCTCTTTTGGATGATGTTTTTGAGGCCACCCAATTATTCCCTCTACCAAACTTACATGGAAAAAAAATGTTTGATACGTGGAGGATTCTCTGATGAAGTTATTAAAATCCCTCATTATTACTATTTTTGTGTGAACTAAATAGCAGCTCTGCTGTAGATCATTGTGCTTTATTACACCATTTCATCCATCTGACCATTGTGTGTCCTTAATATGCTTTGTGCTGCACGATGCAGAGCACTTTAACTTTTTCCAAGAATACAACTTTGAGTTATATATATATGTGTGTATATATATATATATGTGTGTATATATATATATATGTGTGTGTATATATATATATATGTGTGTGTATATATATATATATATGTGTGTATATATATATATATATATATATATATATATATATATATATATATGTGTGTGTGTGTATATATATATGTATATATATATATATATATGTGTGTGTGCATATATATGTATATATGTATGTATATATATACATACATACGTATATATATATTTATACGTGTGTATATACATACGTATATATATATACATACGTGTATATATTTATACGTGTATATATACATACATATATATTTATACGTGTATATATATACATACATATATATACATATGTATATATATACACACACATACATATACATGTATATATATGTATACATATACATATATACATACATACATGTATACATATATACATGTATACATCTACATGTATATATATGTAGATACATATACATGTATATATATATAATATATACATATGTACATATACATACATATATACATATATACATATACATATACATACATATATACATATACATACATATACATATATACATATATACGCACACACATATATATATATATATACATATATACATACATATATATACATATATACACATATATACATATATACATATATATAAATATATACATATATACATATATATAAATATATACATATATACATATATATAAATATATACATATATACATATATAAATATATACATATATAAATATATACATATATATACAAATATATACATATATACATATATACATATATATACATATATACATATATACATATATATACATATATACATATATATACATATATACATATATATACATATATACATATATATATACATATATACATATACACATATATATACATATATACATATATATACATATATATACATATACATATATATATGTGTATATATATATACGTATATATATATATATATATATATATATATATATATATATATATATATATATATATATATATATATATATATATACATATATACGTATATATATATATATATATATATATATATATATATATATATATATATATATATATATATATATATATATATATATATATACATGCATATATATACAAGCATGGGGTCTGACGAGGTTAGAGTTGTCTCTTCCCTAAATACACCATCAGAAATGATAATAAACTGGTTAACTTTAATTGATTGATAGTTATGACCTTCACACACAGTTAAAAAGATTCACAAAACAATATTTAAGTAAACCAGTGTTCACTGAGTTTAACATCAAACAGAAGTGGGCTGGAAACATTTATTTATTAATTTTTTTGTTGGAATTTCTTATTGTATCCTTAAATGCATGTTTAGTTGTCACCTGACTGTCTATGGCTTTAGCATCTGTGGGTTTTTCATTTGAAACTAGCATTGTATTCTCAAAAAAAGAGTGGGGCAATTTATCAAGTTTTAATCGAAATGCAAGATATTGCCTTTCAAAATTATGAAAACTGACTAATCAAGATTAAAAGATTACTGTGCTACATGATATGTTGAACTTTTTTTGCTAAAATGATTAACATTATTTTGAGGTGTCTGTATTGTTTACAGTTACATTCTATGTATTAACCAATCATTAATGTTAATAAAGATAGTGTCAAAAGCATACAAGTTCAATGGAAGCACAAGGGGCATGTTTTACAATCATAACTGTCATCTGTCTATTTATTTAAATAACTGCAATTGCAATTTTCTCTATTCTCAAGCAGCCCTACCCAGAAATACTGTGTCTTTTATCTGAATTGCATATAGTCATGTACAAATCTTTAAATTATTGCAAACTATTCAGTATAAAATAAATACAGCATGGTGACAAAAGCTTAAGGTAAGTCTGAAAAGAATTCTTACACACATAAAAGTGTTAATTGCTTATTTTTAATCAATCAAAAATGCAACATAAATCAAGAGAGGAAAATTTTAATTTTAATCAATATTTAGTCCGTTCTATGCCTTTAAATGACATCCCGTCTTCTTGGTACAGTTTTCACAACCTTTAAATCATCTCATCTCTCAAATTTAAAAATCTAGAAGAATTCAACACGTGTTTTTCATCTGCTGCACTACGTTTCCTACCGTCCTCAGACTTGCCCGTTTCTTTGCACCTCTTCAAAAGAGCTTGAGCATCACATCCTGAAACGCCATTCTGCTTTGAAATAATTGCTAAGAAGAGACCTTGCTGATGTAGTCTGATTCCCTCTGCGTCTTGTTGCTGTTGATGTATGAACTGTGACATGGAACTACCTTTTGCAACCTTATCTTGGTAGCAGAGTTTGGCTGTTCCTAATCCAGTTTAAAGTCCTCCAACTGTTTCTGATATAGCTAATGAGTGTGTTTCAATGTACAGTACATATTGTTGCTTCTGGCAAAAACATCTTACCTCCAAAATTGCTGACTTTCAGGGGGAAATAATGCTCCACTACTGAATGAAACAATTTTGTTCTGTCCGTATTAGATTTTTTTGTACAGTTAATTGGTACAAAGAAAAAAAAAAAAAAAGTTATAAAACCCAGTCTCAGAGATGGAAGTTGACCAAAATCACTGTTTTATGAAAAAAAAAAATCAAAAAAAGTGATGGTTTTGAGGTTTTGACCTGACAGCAATGATATGAAAATGATGATCATCTTTACTTGACAATTAACTGCAAAATACAAAATCCCTGACTTTGAGCAAGTGTATCAAGTAGAATTGTCATACCAATTATTGATTTGATTTAGATTTTTTTTTCACATTTACTTCCTTTATAATGTATAAATTAATAAAAAATAACTAAAATTTCCAATTTCATAGCATTCTAACTTTACAGATATTTTTTACACCAGCCAAACTTTTTCACATTACTTTATGTACTCACCTTTTTAACTGTGAGCATGATAAACCTCATCTTCAGTGCTGCCTTGGCTCAATCTCTTCTTCATTTGAACTGATATCAACCCAGTCTGCACACTGAAAAACCCTGTTGTAAATACAGACACAATAGCCTTGACTTGCACACAAATTACACTTCAGGTTCGCTCAAGTGTGCACACAGGCCAAAAGGGAGGTCATCACCATCCCTTAGGACTAACAAGGAAACAATCTCTTTGTATTGGAAGATGTAATTTCCTTTCCCATTTCCTCTGCACGGACAGCAATTACTGATCCTCAGCCAGCCAGGGAAGCTAATATTGCACCAATATGATAATCATTGGTTTATTGGATAGCACATTAGAGGAAGGTTTGGACATCAAGGCAGGGGGGACAGATGGGGGAAGTGGGAACAGGACAGACAGATGGACACAGACTCATGCATGCTTTCACAATGAGGAAACCCACACCTGGCCATCTCTCTTATCTTGCCTTCTGTCTGTTACAATCTGGGAAGTATGGACAATGTGAATCAAGAAAAACCACGAGGAGCATAGTATTATGAAACAGAGGTTTTAATATCAGCTTTGTGTTTATTTGTGCTTCCATGGCAGCAGCTCCCAAGACCTACAGTGTTATGTTTCCCTGGTTATCATCAGAATGCTCTCAGGGACTTTGCAGTAATGTCCACTTTGACTCAGGAACAAATTGAATCAATTTTGACACTAAGTGGTCACTAGTCAATGTCACAGGGGCAGTGGTCATCCCTTAATCATAAAAAGGAAATCCAATGAATTCGGGCACAAGTTTCTTCAAACTTGTCACAAATGGCCTCTCTGACGCAGTGATGATAAGATGAGGTTTTGTAGGTCAATGGTGAATCATCCTGGAGCTTGCTGTAAAAATTGGCTCACATTATGTTCTTTACACCTCTTGACCCCAAAAGGTCAAGGTTGGTGGGCCTCAAGATCATCCCCTCCTCTTTAATGTGATGTCTCAAGACTTCTATGAGGAACTAAAGAGACTCAAATTTGTACACATTTCTCTCTGCTCAAGGATGTTAGGTCAAATGTAATTGGGAACCAAAATCATTCCTGGATGGTGATTTTGTTCCCTCAAAAACATCTGAGGAAATCTCTACCATATGTGCATAATTGTCAGCTGTGATTCAGAAATAATCAACATTTTTGTGGTTTTGTATCAAATGTCATTGTGTCTCGTGATCGTTGTTGCTAGTGGATGTAAAATCTCAAACATGCTTTGAGAGATTTCCCCATAATATTGCACAAACATCCAGTCTGACACAAGGATGAGCTGGTTACATTTGGGTGGTCAAAGATTCAAGGTCATTTGGCCACATGTGCTGTCTTTGTTAAATGTTGGAGGTAAAATGTCAAAAGCCATTTGGTTCCATAGTCAATCCTTGCTTTCCTCCTCATTGAATTTATGATTTGGAGGTCAGAGGTCAAAGGCAACAGGGCACAAAAAACATCCCTTGATTATGATACATCTAAAATTTGGAAAGGAATCGCATCATTTTCAGCTCTGATTTAAGGATAATGTGATTAGATATTGAACAGGTTCAATGTCAAAGGTCGTTGATGTTGAATCTTTTTGTTTTTAATCATGATATCTCAAGGCTGTTAATTAGAAATCATTAAAATCTGTTAACCTGACATGCCAAGATATAGTTCATAGAAAGTGCTGGGGAGGGCAGAACATTACAACAGCATGTCCAGAAGGTGATTTAGATGAACATTCTGTCATTCACGTTCATAATTTGTACAGCAATCTCTCACTAAAGCATTTCAGAAGTCAAGAAAAAACATCTTTTCAATCGAGTTTTGCTTCTAGTGTAGTTTATTTTCCTGCAGTCAAGAAATACTGTCCAGATCAGACAAAACTGCTGTTAAAGCTGGTAGCATCTAAGCTAATCTCTGAACGAGCAGTCTCTTCTCGCTCCTGCCTCTTCCTGCTTTAAAGGATGCTGATTGTGTAGGGCCTCCGCAGACTGCGTTCAATCAGAATCCAGCTGCACTGCAAGGTTAAACATTTGTGCAAATGTCTACTCTAATTTGAGGAGAAATTGAATAAATCTATTAGGTCATGGATAATGATTCTCTGATGCTTTATGTCTTGATTAGATTATATTTTCCAGTTTTTAATGACTTTTTTAAAACTAGCATTGCTCAAATATTTTAGTTACTATTTTATTAACAACACTGCCCTGTACCTTTAACACATGATTTGATTTTGAATCTTAATAAATAATTATTTCTTCTACATTTTAGCTTTTGCTTTAGCTTAGTTTTTCTTCTCTTTTCATCATTGTTTTTATATATTTTGTTCTGATGTGTTTTCTCCCTTTGTCCTTGTGTTCTGATGCACTGTGTGAAGCACGTTGTATTGTCTGGTTGCTGAGAGGTGCTATACAAATAAACTTGCCTTGCCTTGTGGGTGATATCATGAGAGCATTCAAGGGATGTCAGTCAACTTTTGAAAGTCCTAGGTCATAGGTCAGTGGGTTTCATGATCAACCTTTGCTTGTGGATGTAATGTCACAGGAAACACTTTCACAAATATCCATCCTGTCTTGGGGATAAACTGACATGATTTTGGAGGTCAAGGGTAATATGGGCTATATGGTAATTGCTTACTAGAAGAAGGCAATAATTCAAGAATACCGAGGAACTACATTCAAACACTGAACAAATGCTTATCCTGACTCATGGATGAAGTGGTTACACTTTGGAAGTTGTAGGTCATGGTCATTGGGCCTCATGTTCATCGCTTTTGGAAACATAGCAGCACAAAAACCATAATGTACTTGTTCTAGACATTTTACTGTACTTTTACTCACCATCGCTTGTGTACTATGACCAAAAATTAAACTAACAGGGGGTCATGCTAGTTTTCTCATGAAACAGAGAAGGCAGCGGAGATAGAGAAAGGGTGCGAGAATTGTCAGCACTGAAACGGAAAGATAGAGGAGACAAAGAGGGAGGCGATGCTGAGATGAAATCAGGGTGAAAAATTTCAGGACAAGAGATCAGCAGATAAAGAGAACAGATGAAAAGATGATTATGTTTTATGCCTTAAATGTGCTTATGTCTTTGTGTGTCTGTGAGTGCACACACAACACAGATGGTCCCCAACACTTTCAGAGAGTGTGGACATGTGCAGACACACGAGTGCAGGCACAGACCTGTGTTTAAAGTGCTCAACACTCTGGTACATTAGATGCCCACACTTACAGGTGCAGGATGGTGTGAAATTGGGCGTCTTCACAAGTTCAGAGTGTAAACAGTCACACTTGTGTTGTTCATGGATGGATTTCATCCTCATTAAGAGCTCTGCAGGGAGCACTGAACAGCTGCCTTAAGGAGGTAATAGTCGTACTTACAATCTCACTCAACAATTGTGTTTCTTACCAGTGTGACCTGAAGCCCCTGCTCCTCCTGCTGAAGGCTTTTTAAATCATCTGTTTTTCACTTCATAAATGCTTTTTTAGTCATCGACCAAAGTGTTGCATCATTACCATTTTCTTAAGCAGTAAGGGCTTGCAACACTCAAGGACAATTTCAGGCTTAAATGAGTAAGTTTTTTTTTTTAAAGTAAAAATCGACTTGTATTTTCCATGGTTGTCTCTGCTCTAAGCTCCTTCTCTCTTCAGCCTCTGTGTCGTCCTGTTTTTCTTTGTCTTCTCTATGCAGATCTTTCATGTCTAATGTTGGAACCAGATTTGTTGGCATGGATGTCATGGATAGGGGCCATAAGCGATGGTAGGTATTATCAGCACTGTTAGTATCTCATGTTATATAGCTGTCATCACCCATCAGTCTACATAATTCAGTAAGGGACCCTCTGAGGGGCCTCATTGCAGAGTAGGTTGTTGAGCCGAACAATTTTAGTTGAAAAGAAAAAGATGGCACTTTTTAACCTGATCCACCAGATGGACCATTCAATATATACTACACTGGATATATTTCACAAGCCCATCAGAGCACCAGCCCATAGAAAGTGTTTGGGAATGGGCTGAACCTTTCAAAAGCATATGCATCAGGTCATTGGACAATTATTCTGTAAATCAAATACCAGTCAGTCAATCTGTCAGTCAAATATCCTTTCTATAGAGAAATGCTATCATTGTTGTTCTTTGTTTTTCATTTAGTAAAAAATGTGGTCAAGATCTGTTTAAACTGCTACTGAAGCTGTTAGCATTTATGCTAATCTCTATGTGAGCAGTCATTCCTGCTGTTGTCTCACTCGTAGCTCCCACCTCTCGCTGCTTTAAAGGACGCTGATCTGGCTGCTCACAATCATTGTAGATTGTAGAATGGGACGATGAATCTGTCTGATTACAGGCAGTGAATCAGGACGGTGTATTTTTAAAGTTAAAAGACAAATACACATGATGAAGGCTATATTAACTTTATTGTCTAAATTATTTTGTCAAGTAAACAGTTGAATTCATTCTTATTTGGGACACTCTTATTTGTATTAATAGTTAGTTTATTTTTCAAATCTACATCTTCCCTGTTATTTCATGGGACAGCTGCAGCTCTCTTCCAGTTGGAAAATCCCCCAAAACACACAAAGAGAGATGAGGATCGGGAACAGTTAAATGAAAGACTGGAGCAACATGTTTCATTATAGGTTAAATCTTCAAAATAAATGTGTTGCTTGTCATTGATGTCTTATCATTTACTTTCACCATTTTTTCTCTGACCATTCTGACCAAGTAAAAAGTTAGTCCACATGATTGAAATAAGACAAAAAGCTAACAGTGCTGAGCCATCTGTAACTCACACAGACATTAGTGTAAAAAAAAGGAAAGAAAAGAAAAGAAATGCGAAATGTTTGTGACATTAATCTATTAAAAAAGCACTGACAGACAGACTGCCGGCTATAGCAGCTGGTAATGCAGCTGAAATGGGCTGGCATCCCTTGCTTGGGGCATTGGGTCTGAACCCTTGCACTCTCAAACTATGCCACAAATAACTACCTATGAATGAAGTAGGGTCAGTGTTGCTGGAGGTGTGGACAAGTTGACGAGGAATGATGAATAGCGAAGTGCCAACCCAGCATGTGCTTCCAACATGACGTGACCTGATTGACAGACAGCAAGACCACACTCACTGAAGATCCTCCTTGCATAACTAATTGTCTGCGACAGGAGCAGCATTGTCCTCAGCCTAAAAACTTCAACAATGGACACACAGTCTCTGCATGCAGAATGATCAGTTCTCTAAATAATGAGGCTAATGTCAAACAGATATCATCACATCATAAAAGTGTGAGGACTTATAGTTTTGGCTGCCATTCAGCAACAGAATTGTCAGTTCATATTTTTAACATTTCATATCATTGAATAGGACTATGCACACATAGAAGTTGCAACAGTAGGGAGCAGTGGAGCTTGTTTGTAAGAACCTTTAGTCTGTCAAAGGTGGTGATGCTGTGGCAGCTGAAGGCCATGTGGTAGATTATGTTACTTATCATGGGCAAAAAGGAGCACAATTGAGAGTAGGGCCTCTTCACTCAGCAATAATTCTTTCGTTAGGGTAGAGAGATTTTCTTATTTAAAAAACAAACAAACCAGAAAGCCCTCTGAGAGTGCAGACCTCCGCCAAGTGCCACAGTTCCCCCTATTTGTCATTTGCACCATAAATATTAGTCCCACATTTATTTTGACTACATTTTTAGATTCCTTGACCATGAAAACATACCACTGGCAACTGAATTCATAATAATATCAACATTAGTTCAGCAGTTATTCACGAAAATCGCATTTTCCGTAATGGCGGTTTTCTTCTGGATCTAGTTCCACAGCTTTTGAAGATACCTCAAATCTGTTGGCATATTCCAGATTCCACAGTTTCTTGGCTATGTAATGGTGTTTGTTGTGTGTTTATAGCTTCATTTGTTCTCTCCCTATGATGAAAATTCCAAAGGTCCCCTATTTTTTCATATTCTGGATCATAGTATCCGGAATTATTCCTTTATCCGGATCAGTCTTTGATATACTGTAGAGCATGTTAGAAACTTGTCCTGTATTTTTTTTCCCAAGTGCCCTGGCCATTATTTGTGGAGTTATATGCAGAAATGTCGAAAATGGCCCTATCTCCCAATGTTAAAGAATCCTTTAAAAAATTCCTGGATCCAGACGGAGATCCGGATCGCTTCCAAAATCTAATCATTTGTTCCTTATCCCAATCCGGACAGTCCCTGAAAATTTCATCAATATCCGTCCATAACTTTTTGAGTAATGTTGCTAACTAACTAACAGACAGACAAACAAACCCTCCCAAAAACATAACCTCCTTGGCGGAGGAAATCAGGTGGCTGCTAAATTTAGTTATGATACTGTGTCTCAGCATTTTTGAACAAGTACATTGCACGAGCACATGAAATGCAGTCAGCTGTCTAGATTTAAAGAAATGTGTTAAAATGTTGTCTGGTATACCATAACTTACTGTAAATGAATGAGTTACATTTTCTCTAGAAACATGTCTGATGATGTAAACTAGGTGGACTGTTGTATTACCATAGTATTATGGACAGTTTGGTAATAAACAAGAGTGCATTCAAGGAGGAAGAGTCATGCTTGAATACCACCGCCTTGCTGTTGTTATTGGGCTTGCATGTGTAAAAAGTTATTGAAAGAGTGTTGGAACAGGAGTAGAGGGTTTTCACAGTACCACTCTGGCAGATCTGGCTGTATTGGACACACAGTTGAAAAGTACAACTGCCTTCACCAGAATTTGACCCGGGCGGCCGGAGGGAGAGTCAGCAACTTTGCAGCTAAAAATTCATATATGATAAATGTTATGGAAATTGTGATTTTGTTGGATTTCAGTAGGAAGTGAAATAAACATTTCAGCTCCAAAAAAAAATGCATGTTCTGGCTATTATTTGTGCATTCAGGCTTTGAAGGGTTAAATTATGAAGTGCAATTGAATATGCATAATTAGCCTAGATTACATTTTCCTTTAGTAACTGAAAAATGTTTTGGCATCAATTTGTAGGCTACAAGTCCACAACACTATGAACTATCCAGTATAAAAGCATCTGACTTGAACATTAATGTAAACAGTGGTGATTTTCATTGGAGGACAATAAGGAGTGGACATTAACGGTCAGAATGTCATTAGAAACTGGATCTGCTCAAGTTAACATCTAAGTCAAAGCAGTCACTACTTAATTTTTAAATCAACAAATCTATACTTGAACATCAAACTCAAAGTAATAATAGCCTACATACATGAATTTTTAAATCTGGACAGGAATATCTGAGTAGAGACATATAAAACAGTGTAATATTTGTGTGTAGTCTGGTTTATTCTAGTGGGTATAATCTGACATACTCTGATGATGTTTGTCCTCTTAGGGCCTCCATACACTGAAGACATTTTTACCACAATTTGACCAGATTAATACACCGTCCTGAAAACAGCTCTGAGACCCACAATGGGCCTCCACCTACAGGTTGGGAACCGCTCCACTAGTAGATTGTATTTGAAGATTGATCCATCAAAGATTGATCTGATATCATGGAGAATAAGTGATGGAGGATCCCTCAGGATGAATTTATTATTTAGAAAACAGTGAGTGAGTGAAAACAAGAGCTGCGTATACCTGCGTATCCACCCAGAGTCTGGCGGACTGTAGAGCAGAGTCCGCGCAGAATGTCCGCGGGCGTCAGAGCTGAAATAGTCGAGCGCACTGCCGCGTAGTGTTTTCTTGTGAAATGAATGTGAAAGCCCACATTTCTCACTAACCTTGCGCATTGTTTTCCATTTCTCTGTCATGACGCTGTAGACTGATGACTAGGAAGAGGAGCTGCTCTGCCTGCTGACTTTGCAAAACACTAACATGAAGAGGCGGAGGCAGTGTGACATTTAATGTGGGTCGATGATAAAGCTGGGGACTTCTGGGTATACGACCTAATGCTGTGCCAAAACCGTGATAGCTATCAAAAAAAGGACTGCACCGTGAGCATCACAAGAATCAGCTGAAACGATTGATGTAAGCTTCGTGTCTGTACTGTAGAAAATGTTGACACGAGAGGAGTTTAAAAACGGGCTTGAAAGTGAAGCTGTCGGCGTACACCAGCCTACATTTCCCACAATACTTTGCGCATGTCTGTGTCATTAGGCTGTACAGCGAGGACGACGGCCAGCTGACTTTGCAAAGCAGTAACATGAATAAACGGAGCTCGTGTCACATTTAATGTAGATGTGAAAATACATGGCGAGCAGTGTTTTGTTTGACAGCAGTGCGTGGAGCGGACTCGGCGCTGTCGTATAGTGTCGGCGTACATCCGCCTACATTTCCCAGAATCCTTTTCGCATGTCTGTGTCATGACGCTGTACACTGAGAAGATAAGCAGACGAAAGTGGTGATACGACAATGAAATGTGTGGGTCTGACGAGCAATGCGTGACAGCTGGCAGGCGTGAATTTTTTAGGGCTAAAATGGCAAAAAATGTAATGAGTAGCATGCGTGTTTACGTATGTGTTGAAATATGCATGATAGTATAAAACAGTCTATACCAGGAATCGAACCCCAGTCTCCGGATAAAATGACAAGTGTGCTAACTGCTAAGCCAATACATCGAATACCACTGTGACACACCCGCCCACACAGCAGCAGACTATGTAAGGATGCTGTAAGCTTGCACAGAACGTTGAAGTTAAGCTGGGTACTTCCGGGTACTTCCGGGTATACGGGCTAATGCTGTGGCAAAACCGTGATAGCTATCAAAAAAAGGACTGCACCGTGAGCATCACAAGTATCTCCTGAAAAGATTGATGTAAGTTTCATGTCTGTACTGTAGAAAATGTTGACGGGAGAGCAGTTTAAAAACGGGCTTCAAAGTGAAGCGACCAGCTCTCTGGGGAAGAAAATGTCAATTGGAGTAGACGGAGGACTTTGCGGGATACCCGTGGCTCTGAAGCTCACTGAGAAAAAAAACGATGTTAATGTCGAGGTTGAAACGAATTTCAGCTGAAAGAGGAGAAGTGTAGCTTCATTTTGATGTATAAATCATATCTGTGGAACAAAGTTTGAACCTTTTATTGCAGTTTATCCGCGAGAAATTTTGGAATTTTTAGGCGAAGCTCACGCTCTAACAGGTCACGTGACACGCTCTAAGAACAGAGAAATCCTCCAAACTTAGTGTTGCTTAAACAGTGATATCTCAAAAACTGTAGAAGACAGCAAAAAGCTGAACACATGTAAAAATAGTTGACAAGTCAGTGAATTTGTGAAAGAAAGAATGAAGTCTGTAGGTGGAAGTATGCTGAAGCTGTACAGCCTGAAAGTTCAAGCACTTTTCAGCAGAACTGCAAAAATCTCCCATTGACTTCAATGCAAAAAATCTGCAGAAAATCATTTTTACTGTAAAAACTGTAACAGTTACACATGTGAAAAATACAAGCCCACCTCTCCTGAACATGCTTCACTGCTCAATTTTTTTCTGTGAAAATCTGTGCAAATTTGAAAGCTGTGAAAAGGTCCAAATAGTTGAGGGAAGAATAAGAAGAAGAAGAAGAAGAAAGTCGGATAACAATATGTTGAAATGCTGACTCAGCATTTCAACATAATTAAAGCTGGAAGCAGCATTTGTCAGGTCCTTGCTCTGTCGCACGTCCCGCATGGCCGTTTGACCTCCATTTTGATGGTTTCATCCCTTTCTGACCCTTTTAGAGGTATCACAGTTGAAGTGATGTATTTCTTGCTCCTCCTCAGACTTTATAATGGGTGTGTATAACACACTCCATTTTCCCGCCTTCAGAGAGTCACATGACCAGCTGCACTGAGCTGTCAATCAATAAGTGAGTGACATCATCTCAGAGGAGCAGCAGAGCAATTAAAATTTTTAAAACACCGCCTCACATACGGTTTTAAATTAAGGTGCGAAGTGGGGATGATACAGTGAGCTCTTATTTTGAAATCCAAATTGCCGACTTCCTGTTTGACATAGGTCAGGGGTGTCAGTGCGTGATTTGTGGGTCTCGGTGAGACAAACGTTTCCGCTGTTGGTTTGATCTCTTTACGACACTCCTACTGGCTGTGAGGGCCGTTTTAGTAAGCCTAGGGGGCGCTAGAGAGCACATTTTGGCATGTTGGGGGTTAATTTTTGAATTTTCTAAAAATGTTCACCAGATCTAAGGTGTGTGCCTATTTTGGTGAGTTTTTGAGCATGTTTAGGGGGTCAAATCAAGGTTCATTTGCCCATCAGGTGAATAATAAGAAGAAAGAAAGAAACGCTACAGGAACAATAGGGTCCTTTCCCTCAGGGTGAGGACCCTAAAAATGTACCATAGAGAGGAAGAGTAAAATGGCTGAATGTCTGCTGCCAACTAGCTGCTAGAGGATCGATAAAATACAAAACGGATGTCAAATTTTCTATGATTTATTTAATGTTTCAATATCAAAAAATGAACATTACGTAAAAAGCTGTTGGAGGCTGGTTTATGGAGAGTAAGTGATTTCCTCTTGTTATATAATCATGTTATATTTTGACCTGAGCATACACATTTAATACAGACCAAAGCGGACTGTGTCAGTGGAAATAAGGTATATGTCACATCTTCAAAGGTCTTGTTTCCTCACTTTCACTTTGTGTCTCCTTTTCCATGATTTGTCTTTTCTTCTCTTTTTTCATTCAATTATTTAATCATACAATTGCAAATTCAACAATAAAGTATTTATTCATTTGTTGAAACAGTTTTATTTTTCATTACAGAAAAACAATTTTGGAAATACAAGGCTTTTGCCTGACAGCAAAAAACATTTGGTTCTTTTCAACAAGTTTCCACTGGTTCATATTTAGTTTTTTTTTTTTGCCTAGAAATCTCCAAAATGTCCAGAAACCCCTCTTGTTGTGATGTAAGTCCTAATGAGCTATGACTGACCATGGTCCTCCCAAGAAATGAATGTGACTTAATGAAGAATTATTGAAATGAACTGATTAGCGGGGAGCAATTCATTAATCAAGTAATGTCTTTTGTTTCCTTCATGTCACCTACATGTAATTTCCCTTTGTTGACCCCTCCTGGTTTACCCCATTAGTCTAAATGCAGATGCCCTATCCTGTTTTTTGTTGATTCCCTCGGTCATGTCAAGCAAACCCCTTTCCTGTCTGGTATGTTGGTGATTCTTTTAGTCTGATTAGATAGACCCTCCTCCTGTCTACCTCTCCTCTCCTCTCCTCTCCTCCCCTGTGCTCTACTGTTTACTGTGGCTGCAAACACATGTCTGTCCCTGTTCCTTCCACTTATGCCAGCTGTGGACAGCAGAAACACCTCGTTCACGGAGAGTCTCTCTCTTTAGATATATCACCTAAAAAAACATCAATTTGTTATTTAGAATTGTGTCCTGGAATTAACTGCAGCTGTAGGCCTGGAAATTGTTCTTTTGAAAAAAGAAGTCACATCAGTTTCTGCTCCACCATTGTTTAACTCCAAGCAGATATTAGAAGAAGCTTCCTTTCTCGATTTTTACAGGTCAGAGAAAGAGAAATGGAACGGACGAGCATGATACTGCTCCTTAGGCTAAATTGTTTTAAAAGTCCCATGTCCCTGTGTGTTTGACCTTCTACATCATGTCTTGGGTGTCTGTTAAGCGTAGATTTGATTGAAGTTGAATAGAAAAACGAAAAAGTTTGTCTCTGTAGAGGATCAGATGCAGCTCTTTTTACCTCCCCTTTGGAAACACTCAGATCTGAGGCCATGATAATGCGCTCTGCGTTGATTGGCTGATGAAATGATGTCTGATGGGAGAGGGAGAACTGGGTCTACAGGCCATGTACCAGACTTTAAAAACAGCCATGGTGTGTGCCTGTGATGAGCAGAAACACACACATAAAGACCTACTCTAACAACATTAAAAGCAAAGAAAATTGATTTTCGCAGGACATGGGACCTTTAACTGAGAGTCAAGACAAACACAGCAAAGGCAGAGACTCTATCAGTGCTTAGGGCACTAAACCCCGAAAATATTAGACTACACTGGTTTAGTTTTGAAAATGCGTGCTGCTAGTACAAAAAAGCAGCCATAGGAGTACAGTACCTTGAACATTACTTCCTGGGGGCCAGAACCATCTTAATGTGACCACCAACATCCTCAGAAAGACACATTTTATGGACACAGTATGTCGTTTCGACAGCTTTTGTCTGTTAATATAAATATTTCTGGATTTATTGGTGAATGTGTTTTGACTTATTGTAGAAATTAAATTTTCATCATGGTAACACAGCCTGCAATAAGTTTACAATTTATAAAGTAATGTGTTTTATAAGAAGTCTGTGCCGTAGTGCCTCTATGTGAAAATTGGCATATAAGAAAATTCAAGACCTCACTATGCAAGCAAACTATGACAAAGATCACAGCTTTACATATCCAGCAATGAACAAGAGGTATCATTTATTAAAGAAGATCTCATTAAACATGTGACCCAGCTTTCAGGTTCAGAACAACACCTGTTGTAGGCAAATTTGTAAGATTTACCAATTCAAGCATGAGGTCAAACATAATTTTCTTTTAATGTTTTGTTGAAGTTGCTCAGCTTGTGGCCCTTTTCTCACAATTTTCGAATCAGTATTACTCTATTGGGGATAAATGTTTCTCACCTATGGTAAATATACATTGTAAAACTTTAAACAGCTTAAAAAAATAAAAATAATCCGTCAGGTTGTTGCCTCTTTGCTTTTGGCATTGCATTCAAGGACTCACTGTTCATGATTTCTTATATTTTTAAGCATAGATGTTCTCCTCAAGTTACCAGGAGGTCTACATATTTGAAGAACTGTTCTGTAGGTCAGGGATCTCTTCAGGATACGCTCAAAATAAGGCAGCACACAGCAAAGCAAGTTTATTTCTATCGTATACTTCAGCAAAAGGTAATTCAAGGTGCCTCGCAGCAGACAGCACATGAACACATTCTTCATTTAATGCTGTTTTCAGATGGCAATAGAATTATGAACTATTTAAACAAATGTAACATTTTATGCACAGTTTGACAACCACCATCCATCTGAGTAAGGGATGAGAAAGTTTGGTGATAAAGAGGGCCATATAAAGACTATTCTATTTGACAAAGGGCCAAATTGTTAAAAATCTTAGCAACCATCCAACAAGACATTTAAAATTGTTTATTATTTAATCAAAAAAAAGGGAGTGAAAGAAATTTTAGGAAACAATAAACCAATGTTAATAAACTAGTCTTAATAGTTAATTCACACAGGCAATACAAAGGAATAAAATCTGTTTAAGATCCTTTATAAATCAATTAACAAATCACTGGTATCGAACATGACTCAGTTTCCTTTTTGATTTTCAAATGAATCTAAAAATTCTTCATTAAATAGCATCATATGGAAAAATCCAGGCAATTATACTTATAGATTTATTGCCAAAAAAATTGCAAATACAAGAATGACAAGATTATAGTTTTATTTAGTTTGTAATAAATTCTGGTCAGAAATTATAGAAATATCTTCAATTCAGCAATTTTTTATGGTTTGGTTTTAATGCAAACAGTTGAGGAAACTCCAATAATAATAATCCTGCACTGCAGATTTCGGCATTGTTTCCTCTTTCTGATTAAGTTTTTTAGACATATTTGAAAGTGACTTGGGGGCTGCATTTAGTGAGGTGAAGATCCACATGTGGCCGAAAATTGCCATCCCTAATCTAAGCTGTTACAGTCTGGTCCTTAATTAACCCTTTGCTTATTCTATGAGTGTACTACTGATCCACAAATAAAGAGCCCCTTTACCTTGAAAGTTCTTTTTCTTCATTTAAGCAACACGTGTCAAACAATAAATGACACAGGGCATGCCTATAAAACTATAACATGTATGTCCTAATTTGTTTGATCGTTGTTCTTTTACAAGAGTATCCAGTAAACATTTACAAATCACTCTGTGCTCCACAGTTGTGACTCATGTTGAGAAATTTGGATCAAGAATGTGAGTGCTCTATCAACTCCTTGGACACACTGAGTGACAGGACAGTGCTGTGTGAGAGTGTGTTTGTGTGTGTTTTTATAAAAAGTACAAAATTGAAGTCCTTATTCAAGAGCCTCTTTTCCAATGAAAGGCTGAGCTCTCCCATTCAGTGAGCCTTCCTGTGCTGAATAAAGGTTTAATTGACAACCCTTGAAGTATCTGTGCTGCAACTGTCAACTATTAACCTTGGTAATTAGGGTTTATGATGCTAATGTTTTCATGCTGCTATGCAACCGCAGCGCCCACCAGGCTGCTGAGTGACACTTGAGGGGGCAGGAGTGAGTGACAGTGGAGGAGAGGAGCAGACAGGCTGACCAGATGGCTGGAGCTGAAGTGCCTGCCGTTCTGTGGCTTAATACCACAGGAGAGTGTTCCAGAGACGAGTGCTGGTGACGATGGTGCACAGTCATGCATCATTTAGGAGAAACTTGATGTGCTCATGTTATACTTTGATGTGGCATCTACTCTAGGACATTTGCCCAGTTGCTTAAACCATGCCTTTTTTTTTTTAATTACCTGGACCTTCACTGACCAATCTGGTGTAGAAACATGCACAGATTTGGGTGTAGAAATCATTTTACAGCAGCTCCCATGTGTGATTCATGAAACGTAAATTAAAATAACATGCTCTAAAATATTCATGGTTAAGCAGAGAGTTCACAGCATGGAGGGATGGAATGATGTTGAGAGAGGAAGCCTCTCTTAACTGGAGGCTGACACTGTCACAGGAGGCAAGAAAATAAGAACGTATTATTGTTGTTTAGGTATCTGAAAATAGAGATATTGAGAGTCAGACGCACCATATCTGTAAATGGATGCTAGAAATCTGTTTGTGTTTGAAGACAAATATTTCTAAAATAGAAAGTCAAACTTTTAGCAACCCAAATAAACATGTTTCATTCATATTTTTGATTCTTCAAGAAGACAGGCAGCACCAACATGGGAGATGAGGACAGATCTGGGGAGGAAACTCCACTTTCCAAAGGTTGTCCAGACCTCCCTGAGGCCAGACATGGTCATATGGTCAGAGGAGGCAAGAAGATCATCCTGACTGAGCTGACAGTCCCATGGGAAGATGGATACATCATGGCCTCAAAGACAAAAAGGCCACCAAGTACCAGGACCTGGTCCCACAATGTAGGGACAAAGGATGGCAGGCTTGGCTATTCCCAGTCAAAGCCAGCTGTAGAGACTTGTTGGCAGTGGAAGACGCTCACATCTCTGGAAATAGCGAGAAAGAGAGCTGTCCGTAAGCTTGGGGAGAGCCTCCTGTTGGCTCTGGCGAAAGAGGAAGGAGTTAAGCTGGGGGCCAGAAGAGGATAGAGAGGATGTTGTGGTTCAGGGTCGAAAGCTGAACACAACCTGATGAAATCTTCTCCTGCCTGAAAAACACAGCCATGACCAAAGTGGCTGAATGAGGGAGCACCAAGATGTACCTGATAGCTAGTGGCTATCTGGCAACTTATTCAAGAAGTGTTTACAGTTTAACAGAAAGCAAAACCTTATAGAAAAAGACTAGTTGAATCGAGTGGTTTAAATAGGAAGTTTATACTTCATAGTCATCAGAGCACAGACGGTGGCACACAGGCATCACTATACACTGAATGCACACAGCAGCTGCTAGAAGAGAATAATCTATTCACAGTCTAAAACTTTAGACTGCAGTATTACTAAACAACTCTTTAATACTGGAAGCTGAGTTATGTTACTTTGGGTGATTGATTCAGGTTTTTGTTCCCATTCTATCCATCTCTGTGTGCAATTGCTCCCTCACTTTTGATCGCCCCTTGCTCATCCTCACTCCTTACACTGTGTACATGTCTGCAGCAGCTTTTTCCTAAGTTTTGCCCCCCTATTATGTGAAAAATTAGCTTTTAAAGAAATCATTGGCATAATGTTTCATAAAAAAGGCAAGTTTAACTAAACAGACTCCTGATTTGAACCAGTAAGCCAAGCGGAGATTCACTCTACAAATTTAAGTTCACATCAGCGCTTTGAGGTTTTTCCACCAGGCTAAGCAAAAACGCCCCCTCTTACTCAGGAATAAACTGAATATATTGTAAAGGTCATATGTCAAGGCTGCTGTGCCACATGTTCATCCTTTGCTTGTGAAACCAATGTTTCAAAAACATAGGATTTTCAATCAATTTTTACATAAATGTGTGCACTTGCATCTTTTATACATCTTGAAAGTGCATTTTTGGACTGTGACGGAGCACTCTGCTGTAGTCATTGCTGTGGGAAATGTTACTAATTATCACAACACTTGGTCAATAAATATATAAGTTAGTGAAAAGCTATTAAAATTTAAAAAACAACAACGGTAACAGAAAGCCAGTGGAAAATGCAGTTTGCATACTAACATTGCTATCTGTAGTGACGAGGGATGCAGCAGTTCTCAATAAAACGGTAAAATGTCCACTGTTGTGAATATTTTACAGTTTTAGGTTTTCAGCATAGACGCATTTCAGTTATTATTGCCCTTTTCTCTCTGTATTTGTTGTGCTGAATTTGTGCCTGCAAGTCAGCACACAGGGGTTAAGAGATTCCTGAGGTGGCAAGCACTAACGCCCTAAAGTTTAGGGACCCTGCTCTGGGAGGAGAGGCAGCACAGGCACCCACACTTGCAAGATGATGAACCCACTCTTTTCAGATCTGTGGTGGGAGTCGGGGTAAAGATATTTCAGCATTTGCCAAACCTAAAATAAATAATGTCTGAGCTTATCAGTACTGCTATTGAGCCTCGTAGCCAAGTTTCATAACAAAATGCTAGGGCAAAACAGTACATCCAGTTTTGCAGGGGGAACATAAACCCCAATCAAATCAGCATAGTGCAGCAACTTACGCGCTACATAGCATAAGATTGCACCGCAGCTTTGGTTAAACCCTGGTAACTCTGCTGTGAAACTCATAACATGCTTGCTTCTGCAGAATCTTTTCTCCTGCTCCATGCAGCCATGAAAAGCACACCCAGCCTTAAATGCCTGTGAATGCAAGAGATGTTTTTAGAAGCACCTCAGTCAGCCAGGACTGTCAAAACCAAACCAAAATAAAAACTGTGACCAAAAAAAACAAAGTATATCCCAAACCATGGGCTGAGTGTATTTTGTAATACCTAGATGTGTCTTTCCCATTAGAATAAGACTCAATACCTTTTTTGGCACATCTCCCTGGCTTGAAATGCTCTGCATGTGGACAGCCACATCTTCACAAGCTTACCTCTTTAACAACTACCACTCATTTTCCTGATAGATCCATTCAGAGGCACGGAAGCGAATATTCAGCTGTCACTTTCATCTTACAGTTTTAATATGAAGAAATATCTATAGGATCAAGGAAGCTGCTTTCTAACCATTTAGGCACGGATACAGAGATGACAGAAGCAGTTTGGTGTTTTAAGAACTGCAGACTGGGACAATTTCATGAGAGTTCCAATTATGTATGGTGGCTTTGTCAGGAATACTTAAAAGCAAAAAATCAATTTGCCAATCAAGGATTTCACTTCTACATGATGACCAAGTAGTCTGGCTGTTGAGGAAGTAGCATCAATTTTGTGGGCCGTTAAATCCTTTTGAAGACTGGTCTTTTGTAATGTTACTTATAATGAGTTCAGGAGGAAAAACTAAAAGAAATATTGAGGGCAAGTGAAGAAAAGAAGATGGAAAAGAAAGGAAGAGGGGGAGGAAAAGAGAGTAAAAGAGGAAGAGATCATTTCTGAGCTCTTACAAGTTCATTACATTATTCATTGCTTATCCCTCCACCTTGTTTGGGCTTTTATGGGTTTCCTTTCTCCTGTGATTATTCTCCCTCCTATTTCTCCTTCTGTTCTTTATCTTATCAGCTCTGTGCAGGTGTTCCAGGGCACTCTGGGAAACTTAATTTGATTATCAAGTATTCAAATCCATGGCGTTTGCTCTCTGCTCATTGCTTTACCCCAATTCCCAAAAGGCCCTCTTATGTGGAACAATGCCGTGACTGCTGAGGCTTCAGACCAGTGAGAAATCAATTCCCCTCAGTGTGCTCTGTGTTCAGAGGAAGCTTTCATAAATTATTGTGGTGGAGTTTCACAGGTTGAGCACTGTGAACTGTGTTTTCACTCAGAGGCGGTAGATAACAAAGGTGACATATCAGGCTTTGAAGACATCATGAAGGTACAGCAAGGTTCAAAATCTGAAAGTGCAGGAAGTAATGGTAGTGTGATTTTTTTCCAGGTGGGACGGTTAACAATAACCTGTCTCTTCAACACCATGTTAATTTGGTATAGAGGCTCCTGTAATGGTTTCTTGGGTGCTGGTTGACCTTGTGATTACGTTGCATGCTCCACACACAGACTCTGGTTCTCAAAGCAGTTGGCCTTGTTTCAAATCTGACCTTTGACCTCTTCCCATAGATCATCTTTCTCATACTCTTCCTTCTCTTTTCACTTACTTGTTCACTAAAATAAAGGCATTATGTAGTTTGTGCCTTCATGAACATAAAAAATAAAAATGACACAGGAAGTGCTATTTTGATGGAGTGAAATGTGGGTTTGGGGCTTTTGCTACTTAGGAGGTCAACAACCCTGGTGCAAAGTGGATGTATAATCTGCTTTGGGGGTGTTTTAAGGTTAACATGACACCAGTCAGTGTCAGCTCTCATTTAAAAAAAAAAAAAAAGCAGTGTGCTGGCCGACATCTTGTTTTTTACATATGTGTCTGGTCTGAACCCCAGCAGGATCTCTCCTTTTATTGTTAACTTTGCAGTGCAACTAGATCCAATTAATTCAACTTCTGTAAGACAGATTCATATTGCCAATCTCCATTCTACAACAATTCTTCACAACCCAAAGCCCTGTGGCCCAATCAGAGCCCTTTAGAGCCAGAAGAGGTGCGAGTTATGAGGGTGAGGACAGCAGGAAGCAACTGCTTAAACAGAGATTAGCATTGATGCTAACAGCTCCAACAGCAGTATTGTTGGATCTGGACCACATTTCTTTATTAAATGAAAAACAAACAACACAGAAAGCCCTTTGGGATAGAAATGATATTTTCACTCCACTTCTGAATGTTTTTGCAACAGTTTGTTATATGAAGTGGCTTACATTTACTTCACACCACAGCAGAAGCACCCACCTACTACATTTTCTGATGGGCCCAGAATAAATGTGATTAACGAGACAATCATCCAATCATTTGACAGGTATTCTTTCAAAAGGTTCTGCTTATTCCCAAACATGATCTATGGGCTGTTGCCCTGATGGATTAGTGAAATGTATTGAGCTGTCCGCCTGTTGAATCAGATTATTTTATTGTGCCACTAAACACATGTGTTTTAGCTCAAATGAAAGTAATATTTCACTTAAATCTTCTTGTAACACCAAAATAATCCAAAAGATACAATGGACAATTCAACATTATAAAGCCATAACCTTAATGATCAAATCAACAAATAAAACTGACAGGATGAGAGGTTTCGGTTTGGATTGGATTGGCCCTTTTTAAAAAAAAAAAAAAACATTATACAAGTTGTAAGTGGTTTGTTGACATTTTTTTACTCTTTTAATTTAATCCTTACTCTCTGGTGTATTTATGGCAAACACTGGGCAGTCTGTATTAATATCATATCCCATGGTCCCCATCACTTAACATTGGATTATAATGCATCATATTGAAATGGATCTTCTTTATCATATAGTATTGTGTCATATTAAACAGAAAAATTATTTTGTATCATATTATTTCAAAGCGCACTGTTTCACAAGGAACTACATCCAAGCATATTGGGTCACATTAGTGTGTTGTGTTTAAATGAACTTTAAAAAGGCTGCCATCATTGTGGCTCAAAACAGTCAAATCAATTTATTTTCTTTTAATACATAATACAAATCAAGCCTGATGGGTCACTTAACCAGGCACTGTGCTATGAGTCTGAATCTGTGCAACTAATGGTGTGCTTGCTGAGCTTTTCTCTTATTGTATCCTGTAATACAATAAGAATACATATTGAGTCATAACTGTTATGAGTTATATCATCTATCATATTGTGTTTACCATATCAGATTAATCTTATATTCCCTACAAATCAAATCTTGTTGCCAGTTTCATTTTATTATATAATACAGGTAATTGTATTATTTATTTGTATATTTTTTTTATCATGCTGTATTGAAAACTTTCATATTGCATAATACTGCATCATTTCAACTTGATCGTTTCTATCATATTACTGGCCTAAACACTGTCAGACTTCCATCTATCCATTATCTATATGACTTTGTCCCTTTCAGGGTCACAGGAGGGCTGGAGCCTATCCTAGCTGACACTGAGTGAGAGATAGGGGGTAAACCCTTGGCTGACCACAGGAGCCAAAATTGGACACCTAGATTACAAATGCAGGCAAAGTAAAATATATTCCTCAATAATAAGTGACCCATCTGCAAAATATTGTGTTTCCTGCAAAATCAATGTGGCAACAGTATTTTTATATGAATATGAATTTGATTGAATTGGTTGGACAATCTCTTCACGGTGGGATGCTTATCAAATGTCTTTACTCTTGTTATTTGTCTCAAATAAACAACATTAGTGCCTCCGTAATTAGACAACACTTATCCGACTGTGCCTCAGAGGATTTTTTTCCTTGAAATGATGGACCCCCTTCTGCTGTTCCCACCGGAGCAGCAGAAGCTTTCTTAAACCGTTTATCTGTTGGATCACTGTTGTTAGAGAATAACAAGACAGACCTTAAGTTGGAAAGAAAAGGCTGTGGAGCACATTGTTAAAATACCCCCCTTCTGATGCTGCTGACGACATTTCACAATGCAGTATGGTCCTTGCACTTGAAGTTTATTTTTTTATTCTTAAAAAGCAGCGAGTCTCTGAGCCTCATACAAAGGCACCCAATCTCAATCTGTTCTTTTGACAGACTGAGAAAAACAGGAAGAGGAGAGAGAGAAAAAGAAGTCCTTCTTCTTTTTTTGTAAAAACGACGACAGATGGTGGGAGAGATAGCCAATAACAGCTGACAAAACAAGCTGCCATTAATTTCCATTCAATAATACATCATGTAAAGTCCTTGGTGCCCTTCATTCTCCCCTCAAACATCAAATCTAATTGGACTCCTGCAGAAACTACTTACAATTCAGTTAATAGGGATTATTGTTATGGAAATGTGCACAATAGTGTGCTTGTCTCATGGAGACGGAAAGAGAGAGGGAGCATGCTGGGCTTAAGTAGACTGTTATGTTGTGATGCAGGATTTTTTTTTTATTTTAATCTAATTTGTCATTATAAGAAGAAAAATAAAACTGCTGCCTGGAAGTGAAATGCCTGTGGGAGGTAGATAAGTGCAGTACAGTTAAAGCACAGCACTGGGTCAAGAGAGTGGGGAGATTTGGTATCTATTGTATAAAATATGATAAGCAAGGGGGAAACATGTGACTCAAAGACGGACCTTTAAACACGAATTCTGATCAGTTCACCCTTGAGTCAGAGTGGCCTTTGTACAAATTTGTATGAAAATCAGCGTGTTCTTAAGATATATAATTCACAAACAAAGAATGTGCACAAGGCCAAATGACCCTGGCCTTTGACCTACATATTCTTAGTATTTTCTCTTTAAGAAAAAGGAAGAGTTTGTTTGACAAAAATCAGCTGTAAAGATATTGGGTTAAGTAAGAAAGTGATTATCATGAGGCCAAAGCCCTCTGATCTTTGATCTCCAAAATATTGATTCAATGAGAAAATATGTGTCAAGTCGGAACCGAGTTCTGCAAAGCTTTTGTTCAGATAAAACTTTTACCTGCAAAGATTGAACAGGGACACACAGAGCTTGACCATGACCTGTGAGATGCTGTTAATTCATCTTTAGTCAAAGAAGACACTTGTGCAAAGTCTGAAGAAAGTCCCTGATTCAACAATTTTATTTCTTACAGTAGATCCTGTCTGAAATTATATTGGCACTTGACATACTGCCCATCCATGCTCATTATCTTCTTAGCATTAGTGCCAGTCAGGGGTGCATCAGAGTCATGAAAATAATAATATAGAAATATTTAAAAATAATTAAATAATATGATTTAATTTTACGCTGTTTTTTTAATATAAAATACAGATTTAAAAAAAATACAAGGAAGCTATTTAATGTGAATTAATATTCAAGCAAATCCTCTCTTAAGTAAAAATAAATCTTCAGCTATTTTGCTTACTAAAAGAAAGAATTTCAGCTTTTGAAACAAACTGGTGTAACTGTAGATGTAAATAAGGTAATTTTCCTGCAATAGATTATCAGTGAGTGGATAAACTGTCTTATTGCATTTTGATAAGACAGTTAGTAAAGTTATGTCTAATGAACAACGAACATGAAAATGACATGATACATTTATGAAGAAGAAAAAAAGAGCAATATGAAGTTTAAAAAAAACTGAAACCCTCCCAGATATCCTCAGGCCCATCTATTAATAATGTTCTCCAGGCCCCACTGGTGTCAGCATGTTATTATCTTGTTCTCTACAGACCTAACTGGAGATTGTAGTTGTAATACACAGTATTGTACATCAGAAGTTAGCATTATTAAAGCCAATAATGTAGACACCATATATGTATTGGGAGTTTTGCTATAAGAGGAAACTCCGGCTGGAAGAGAGATGACAAATCAAAGTCTCTACATTTCCTATACTGAGCTGGACAGCAAGTAAAAGTGATGCAACCGGAAGCATCTGTGTAACACATTGCTGAGGGGAGACTTTCCAGAATCATGACTTGCGTGGAAAAACTTTCTGAACTCCAATTTTGCTTCCTTGTAAGTGCTAAAACCTTTTTGCATCATTTCAGCTCCAGCTCAGAGAATTGAAACATCAGCAGTGTCTGTTTTCTATTTTTCATTTACATCAAATGAGCTTCGACATACACAATTTAATACAATAACCAAGCTAAAAAGAGCAAGATAGGAGATTTGTAAATGTTCTGCTGTTCAGATTCATCCAGCCGTAAATGTGCTGACCAGGTAACACAAAACCATTAGCCTGTCTCCACCTGTCCTGCTGAGGGACACAAAGGTACCTGAAATTGAATCAGGGAGACGTTGGTGTAATTAACAACGCTCTGAGGAACACTGAAGCCCAAACACAAACACTGAGAGACAATAAGAGGAGAGCAGCCTTCAAAGTCTGTCTGCTTGTGTTAGGGAGACAATTGTTAGCGCAACGCCTGAGTCAGTGTAGCTTCAATAGGAAAAGAAACAGAAACTACTTTTTAGCCAACCAACCCAGCCAAATCACAGCATCTCAAGACTGTCACAGAAAGATGCAAAACCTTAAAAACAGTCATTACTAAATAGTAAAAAACAGTTCTTATACACCAAAGACTAAGTCCAGCAACAGGGGAGGGAGCAAAAAAGAAACAGCACCAAGAAAACCTTTCCAACAACTTTCATTGCTTATTTGAATCACAAAAACCATACAACAGATCTTTATGGGGACAACTATGTCTGTAAGATCACACTTTTGTCAGTTCTAAAATGGCTTCATGTCAATTATATCCTCTCCAAAAAGTTTTTAATTCACCCTTAAAATGCTGTGTTTTATTTCAGACTCTTTTATCAGTAAATCCACAGCAAATAAACTATCATGAGTGATTTTTGATCACATTTTCTTGATAAAAAAAAATGTAGCAGTGATGTTATTAGACCTTTACTTTGACTCTTATTGTACGTGACAACTCTCTCTCAGTCTAATGGACCAATAGGATGAACCCGATTTCTTTTCTTGACAGTAAGGTCCAATCAGGAGTCAAAGGTCAACAAGAGACAAGACAGTTACCCATCCCTTCATAAAATAATTAATAAGGAAGTGTGAGTAATGTTATTTGGCCCTTTGAAACATCTGAGACAGAAGTTGTATCAAAGAGTGGCACTGGCAAAAAAAAAAAAAAAAACTCTGTAGGAATAATTGTAAATTTATGAGTAGTTTTGTTATGAGTGTCGTAGCAAACTTTTCTTTTTCTTTTTTTCATATAATAGCAAAGGCTGGAGGGAACGATATTCAGATGTGAAAAATCTTGTTCATGATAAATTTGAATAAGATCTGTGTAATGTTCTGTGAGATTTATATTCTGTTTAGAATTTTTGTTTTATCTCTTTTAAAACATTAATCTGACACCAATGCAGCGTGAATATTCTGATAGTCTAGGGTGCTCTAAAAAAGATGATTTAGCTTGATTGTGTTTGACAGGGTTGAGGTTTTACATGCGTTATTGAAAAAAAATACAGGCGGACCAAAAAAGCTTGAAATACCCTGGAGTTGCAAGGGTTAAAACTGGAAACTTAGTTTAAATTGGTAAGATACAACTAAAGAGCCAAACAAAAAATGAAAAAACAAAACTAAAGTTGCAAAATTGATCCAGGATTGACAGATGAATTGGCACAGACGGCTGGGCGCAATGGGGAATGTCAACCATGAGTAAGCAGTTATTATACAGGACTGTAAAGGCCTTTTATTTGAAATGATACCAAAGTGCATGATGTTGTGTTTGTATTAAGTGTATCATGTTATGTTAATATGAGTATATCACAGCCCCTGACTGAATTGCAGCCTCTTTAATCTTGAGGTTGGAGAGGTGCCTCGTTTCAATTTAAGTAATATTGAGCGATGGCTGTGGTTCAGTTTCAGCTCCTAAATTAAATGCTGGAACTCATTAAGTTTCCCTCTACGTTACTGAATCAGATGGACCCATTAAGTTTCTACCATGTCACAGCCACTTGATGAGTCCATTTGACTTGGACGGGGATATTTTATTTTTCACATCACTCTTGGTGTGTAAAGCTCTTGAGACTTTATGATTGTATTCTAACCAAGCCACAATGCTATTTCATTCAAATGAGTCTCCAATGTTGAGTTTTGTGTGATTTTGCCTCAGCAGAAAAACTTTTAATTCAAGTTCTACCACACTGCAAATCCTAATCATGCTGTTTATTAATCTGTCGGCTAATATAGGGACAGATCACCTTAAACTCGATATTCATATATCCATTTGAGCATGAAGGAAAAAATCCATACTTGAACTGTAAATCTACATTTGAATCGAGAATTAACAGTTCTGCGGCACATTAGGGCGCCTGCAGTGAACCTCCAGACCCAACAATCCAAGGAGGCTCTGAGTGCAACCCTACCATCCATCACTCAACAACAGGGAGTGCTTCTTGAGATAACAGTGGATAGGCAAAGTTGTGGACACACTTTGGGCTCCACAATGTCAATGGCAAGATAAAAAAGAAGAGCGTGCTGTGTGTTGATAATGTGCAAAATAGCTGGCTCAGTCCTCATCCACGACAGATCTGCAGGCCTATTTGTCTGCCCCTCACCAGAGGTGCAGCCATAACGTAGAAGATTGCAAGGTTCATATGTAAGGACATGCAGCCCACTGGTGTAGCCCTTGTAGAGGTAAATAGTTAAAAGATCTAAAGGAAATGCCTCATGTAGGTGTTTCAGCTCGGTCGGCGTGGGGCTTTAATGAGAATATATGCTATTATATGATTATCTTCTATTATTAGCATGTATGTTTGAAAAGCGATCTAACTCAATCATTTAGGCATGTAGACATGGTCAAAACAATCATGTGTTGCACTGTCTTACTGCTCCAGCTTCAGGTTTCAGCAGTTGTAATGATTCACATTCTTTACATGCTGTTGTTAGCCTATGATATGGTTCAGGATCTAAGCAACTAAGTAAACATTAACTTTGACCTAATAATTCACACCTTTCCTGTGCAAATATTAAAAGACTGTACTTGTAAGAATACACACTGCATCATGATACTGTCAGTATTCCCCTCAACGCCTGTGAGCTAGTGTTTACCTTACTCCTACATGAAAGAGATTTCACAGTGAAAGTAAAGTGATACCTGTCCACCCCGATGACCTTTAGAGAGCTGAGCCTTCTAAAGTGTTTATCTGATGACATGAGGGAGGACAAGATGATCAATACATGAACAGATGATGGTTCAGACTGTGGCATCATGAAAAAGGTGAATGTTTGATGCGAGCTGACAGTCGAGAACTGCAGGCATCTGCCGTCTGACATATCAGAGTGTACAGTGTTTGTGGATTGTTATGGAGTCTTCAGAGTGAGTTTGTATGTGTAAATGTATGTGCTGGTGTGAAAATCAGGTGTCTGAGTAAATGTTAGGTTAGGAAATAATTGGGTATAGATAGAAAAAGGCAAAGAGTTCACCTTGTTCCCATAACACACAGATAATCACTCACTTTTTTTTCTTTATTATATATGATCAGCACACACAGGTCACATAATAATGTTTATTTATTAGTTTGTTGTTTACTGTAACATGACAAGGTTACTTTAGAATTTTCCTTTAGTTACACTTTTCAGTTTCAAATTATTTACTCTATAATGTGAACTATTTTATGCTTTCACACAGTAAACAGTGTGAGGGACTGAGACTAAAGTGGTGGAGCACTTTATCTATGACCTCCCAAATTCAATCACTTCATCATTAGGTTAAAGAGGACATTTGTGCAAAGTTTGACAGAAGTCCATCAAGAGTTCTTGACATATGGAATTCAAAAGCAAGAAATGATCTTGAAACACTAGGACATTTGACCCTGTTCCCCCAAGTCCTACCAACTTGTCCTTAAGTCAATGTGGGCAAATGCTTCAAAACTGAAGAAAATCCTGAGGGTAATTTTCACCAGCAATCAGTTAAAATAATGCATGAAAGCATTTGACTTGTGACTTTCAAAATCCAACCAGATTCCTTTTAGTGTAAGAAGTCAAACAGAAGTTTCTAAAAGCAAAGAATGAGGAAAAAAAACTTGATGACCCTTACCTATGACCATCAAGATCTAGCCTGTACATATTCGTCCCATGTTGGACATTTGTACGGACCTTGAAAAAAATCCCTTGAAGCATTTGTTGTTACAGTTTCAGAAGATGAAATTCCAGAGGAGGGGATACTCATAAACCTTTATAGCCTCAACCTATGACCCATGACATTGTAAATCCTATAAAGTCATTTATAAGTAGGAGTGGATGTAAGTGCAAAGTTTGGTGAAAATTACTCTGAGTGTTCATGATATAATGCTTTCCACAAGCAAACATTGGCCACTAGACTTTATGACCTTGAACTTTGTCCTACAACCTTTTAAAAAAACTCATTTAAAACTATTTTGAGTTGAATGTGTCCCCGAAAAATTCATGGTGCTGGCAGTTACCTAAAACGTTTCATTCCCATTGGCTCGCAGTACAAAGTCACAGTGCACAGTAGAGACTTTGGCATGAATGCAGAGTTGAAGACAAAATGGCACCCAGCAGTGCTGAATTAACCAATTAGTACCACATCATATTGCAGAGTTGATCTTTCAGAGTGTACTGGATACCAAAGCTGCTGTACCTTGGCCTTTGACATCTGACCTCCAAAATGTAATCAGTTCTTCCACAAGTCAGGTACGACACTTGTGCAAAGTTTCATGGGGAATCAAAGTATTGTTGAGATACTGCCTTCCAAAGATCCAACTCAAAAGCAAGGTATGACCCAAGTGGCTTCATGACCTTTATCTTTTACCAATGACTCTAATTAATACATCCCTCTGTGGACACGTGTGTAGTATTCACCAAAAAATAAATACATTAATTAAAAAAAAAAATAGAAGATTTATTGTGATACCACATTCACAAAATTGCTTTCACAAGCAATAAAGCTCTGTGAGTTTCACCTTTGACCTGCAAAATCAAATTAATTAATAGAAACAAAATGTACAAGAGCGCAAAGTTTCATGGAAATCCCATTCATCCAACTTGATTTACAAGGCAATGACCTGTACGAACATATGTGCCTGAAAACAAAATGTCTCTTGCCTATCTGATTCCGATGTGGAAAACCCAATAAAAGAGAGAAGATTTCTTCTAAACTAATATTCAATGTGACTCTACGCAAGTGACATAAAAACATGTCAAAAGGTGAGTTGAGAGCAGCTGTGTAGGTAAAAAGAAGTTTGAACTGTTAAATTCAACATGATCAAACTAATGGGCTGAGAAACTCAAACAAAAGAGCTGAAAAGAGATGAAAGTCGGAGAAAAAATCCTGAATGAGTCCAAAATCGAATCAGCTGCAGTCCATTCTTCACTCTACTCATCTTTAGGCCCAACCTTTCCTGCTGCCACAACCCAGGAAGTAATGAGACTGTTAATCTCTTAATCAGAAATTGGCCCGGCTGACACAGCCCCAGAGTGCCACTTCAAACCTCTCCAAACTGATCCAATCACTTTTAATTGTTTAGAGCGGGCTAGATAATGACCAAAAGCAACAAATTAAAGGTTAACAGGGTCAGGAATCATTTCTAAATATCATCTGCAAGTGGAAAAGCAGCCTTTTTTTATGCATCCACAAGGTTTATACGAAGCAGTGAGTGAAAAGCACAGTGGTGGGTCAAGACAAAGAGCGGGGGAGATTCAGATCCAGATCACCACCAAAATTTATTCAGATCTCCTTTATGCCATGACCAACATTCCCTCCAAAAATATACAAAATCTATTTAGAACTTGCTGAGTTATTAGTAAAAATTTGGGAAATTGTCTAATCTAGCAATGTTAAGAAAGCCTTTAGAAAATTCATGGATATGCATCTGGATTCAGATCGCCAGAAAAATGTAATCACTTCTTCCTTGACCGACATTCCCTGAAAATTTCATCCAAATCTGTTCATTGTTTTTTGAGTCATCCTGTTCACAAACAAAGAAACTAACAAATGATGGCAGAAACACGACCTGAGCAGAGGTTAAGATAAAAGCATATTTAATTTTCACATACATTTTAGTGTGATCAAATGTAGTTTAAAATGTTATACGTCAAATCCAATGAGTTTGCAAAGACAGGCATGCAGTGTTCTAAAAGGCTGTGGTGTCTCAGCAGAATATGTAAAAACTTAATGTAAACAGCACTGTCTGCCATTAATGCTACATCTTATCTTCTACTCTGTCAGAGACATGGCTCTTTTCTTTTTTTTCTTTTTTCAACAATCACTGTCAGTGTTTAAAAGCTAACTTTATATAGAGGTATGGCTGAACAGTAACCATCAAAGAGAGAAACATTCCTATTTTGACTTAATTACAGCCGCTTCATAGTGTCTGTCTACAGGAATGTTTTTCAGTAATAGTTACAGTGGACAGGAACAGCTTGTTTTTCTTTTGGCAGATCAACAAACCACTTCTCCATCATTCTGAACCCAGACTCCTTACAAGAAACCAAAAAGTGGCAGCAGCACCATGGTGAGGCAGCTTGACTATTTTGTTCAACCATCGGTTTGTTGTCTTAACTGTTCACACGTGAGTGAATTTAATTGACTTTCTAGGCCAAATAATAACTTATTTCTTTCCGCTCGTTGCCAGCTCTATGAGGCCTCCTGCTACACTTAAAAGAAACCAAAGAGCAGGAAATAGGAGCATCTTCCCTGACAGCTGTCCAGTCATATGGTGTTTTTTGCTCCGTTTCATTTCCCTCCTAAATGCCTCCTTGAAACCATGACTGACATGTCACTCAACTCCAGCTGATAGTATGGTCATGGTAAAATTTAGGCCTTAAGTTAACTGCAGTAGGACTATTTAACAAGAAAAACAATGTGTGCATCAACATATGGCGGTGTAGTTAAAAAGGAAAATCTAGCGGTAATGAATTTCAGATGTTAAAAGTTCAGAATGAAAGACTTCTCCCTTCACTTTAATAAAAACCTGTGTGAACACTGTTTTATCCATCCTCATCAGTCCAAGCTGACCTTATGTTTCTATTGAGTACTGATGAACATTCAATTAGTTCTTTCTTCTGAAATGAAACCTTCAGTGTCAGGAAGTCGAGCCCTGCTGTGTGTCTCAACTGTTCTGCAGTCACACACATCATGCAGAGCTGAATATTTTAGCTATGTCCAGAGGACAGGTGAAAGTGTGAAGAATAACAAAAATTGACCATGAGTTCATCTAAAGTTGGGCTTTTTTTGTTCATCACAGTAGTGACAGAGTCAGAGCGCCTGAGTGTAAAGTCTACACAGTTAAGCTACACAGGAGGTTATGCGTGGATCTAGTCATCCTTTCAAAATAAAACACCTTTCTATCTCCATTATTCATCCACCCATCCATTATCCATACCACTTATCCCTTTCATTGTCACAGGGAACTGGAGCATATCCCAGCCGACACTGAGCAAGAGGTAGTGTACACCCTGAACTGGTCGCCAAGCCAGTTGCAGGGCCACATAGAGAGATGGACAATTTTTCATGCTCACAATCACACCTAAGGGCAATTTAGAGTCACCAATTGACCTAATGGGTATGTTTTTGGTCTGTGGGAGGAAGCCAGGGTGCTCGGAGAGAACCCACACATGCAGTGGGAACATGCGACTGTCTTGCTGTGAGGCATGTGCACTACCTGCTGCCCCATGATGCCATCCTCTGTTATTAAACAGACAGTTATGTAATTAATTATTAATGTTACTCTATGATCCAGTATCCATCGGCGGGCTGGTGGTTTGGGACCTCTAGTTTGGCTTAAAGCAACTATGAAATTTTTTGAGCCATAAAAAAAGATAAAGCTGTATTTAGACTGCTTTAAGGAACACATGCAAATGTGGGCAGATCCCAATAACCCATGACTTGTTATCATGCTCACTGCACTTAGCGTTGACTGGCACGACAGCAATCACACAGGAAACATGCATCTGGTCTAAAGATGTGATTATCTTGTCACTTGAGGGGGAAAAAAGAATAGTGATTCATGACAGACCTTATCAAGGAAACCAAATATCATCACCTGTGTCCATAAAGATTAAAAAATAAAACTAATGTTTGCCTTTTATTTTCCAAAAGTTTTGGTGCCTGCACACTTGGAAAACTTTAAAAGTTACACAACATAAACAAAGAGTTTTTAATTGTCTCCATGTATAAAATGGCTCCTTGGCTTAGTTTCTAAAGGTCACTTTACCTTGGGCTTTCTCTAACACATTTAACTTACAAGAAGCGATGGTGTTAATTGACATTTGAAAGGGCATATTTTATTGGCATGACAAAGCTGTCCTTCAAGTTTGCCTACTATTTATACCCCATCCCTTGAGAAAAAGCTGTTATTTGTCTTGCAGCATAGATTAGGCACGGTTCTGGAAACTTTCCTCAGAGATTTTGTCCATGTTGACGGGATAGCATCACGCAGTTGCTGCAGATTCATCAGCTGCACATCCATGATGCAAATCTCCAGTTAAACTACATCCAAAAGGGGCAATATTGTATTCTGATCTGCAGACATGGAGGCCACTGGAGTACGGTGCAACTCATTGCCATGTTCAAGAAACCAGTTTGAGATGATCTGAGCTGTTGGGTTATCCTGCAGGAAGTAACCATTGGAGGATGGGTACACTGCGGTCATAAAGGGATGGACATGGTCAGCAGCATTACTTGGGTAGGCTGTGGTGTGTTAATGATGCTCATTTTGGTACTTTAGGTCCCAAAATGTGACAAGAATATACCCCCCACACCATTGCATCTCTAACCAGCCTGAACTATTGATATGAGACAGGGTGGATCCAAGCTTTCATGTTGTCAGTTTCTGACCATGCAATCTGAGTGTTGCAACAAAAATCAAGACTCAGCAGACCTGGTAGAGTTATAAAAACATAAAAAATCTATCATTGTCCAACTTTGGTAAGCCTGTATGAATTGTGGCCTTAGTTTACTGCTCTTCGCTGACAAGAGTAGCACCAAGAGTGGTTGCGGTCGTTGTGTATTCAGAAATGGTCTTCTGCATTTCTTAGTAGTAACAAGCGGTTATTTGAGTTACTGTTGCCTTTCCATTATGTCAAATGATTCTGACTATTCTCCTCTAACCTCTGGCATCAACAAGGCATTTCACTTAGAGAATTGCCTCGCAATAGCTATTTTCTCTTTTTCAGACCATGCTCTGTGAACTGTGGAGATTGTTGTCTTGACCATGTATAATGATGCACTGGTTGATGATCTTCAGGTTCTCCAACCTGACCAGCTCATTAGTGGAGGATGTGTAACTAGGGTGTGACACAAGTCCCACTTCCCATGTCTGAGTCCCCAGGTAAACAGAATACAAGATTCAGGGTGGACCCTGATTAGACCACAAGCCAACACAGATTGGTCTAACAAAGTTGTTTCCTGAACTACAAGTGTTGCTGGAGTTTTTTTGATTTGTTCAAAATGTTTCTCTTCAAGCACCTTGAAAGTTGTTAAAGTTGTGCCAGAACATTTGACCCTTGATTTTTGGAAGCTATTTGTGTTAAAAAGCATTGGAATAGATTTACATAATGAGAGGGGCCAGTGATTGGTCCTCGGCTGATAGATTTGCATAATAGGTGACCTTCTACAGTTTTAAGGTTCACTGCACATGTCTGATTTATAAAAATACGAAAGGCATTAAAAGTTCACAGCACACCTAGTTCTGTTGAAAATTACATCTTGAGTTGGCATTAATCAAACAAAGAGGCGCAGAGAGGAGCTGAAATCAAACGAAGTTGCCTACAGAATGAGGGCTGACGTTGCTGATAGGCCAGGTAAGGTGAAGAGGTGCTCATTTTGAAATGGTGGGCAGTGCATGGATGGGGTTGGCTCTGTGATGCCAAAGCTTTCTGGATAACCTTTTTTTAGGTGTTTGTTGTTGCTGCTATGTCTACATAATGAAAAAGAGCCCACCAGACATAGATTCCCTTCATGGTCTTGCCTCATCATAATAAACCCTGTAGTTAATTCACTTCGGAAATCTTCCCACAGATTTAGGCGCACAATTTTATTTTCCGTCTATGCCGAGTCAAAGCCTGAAACTTTGCCCAGACCCGGATAACTCCCACAGGGCCTCCGACAGCCCAGCTTTAATTCATCTGTGTTGGGTCTGTATTGAGTGATTATCATAGATATCAACCCGTGTACACACCCTGTACCCTCCCTCAATGTGATCTCTTAACTCTCCCTCTCTTGGTGGCCAGCCAACGTCTGCTTTCCTCGCCAGGAAAAGAAGTATGATGAACATCGTTTCAGAGGATGACAACCCACTTAAACACATCAAGATGGCATCTGTCTGTCTGAGAGCCCACAAACACCACAGTCTGCATATGGGACAGAACAGCTCTGCAGGCAAGCTGGCTCCTTCTATTTCCTGCGATCAGCCTCCTTTGAACATTCAGAGCCATATGGAGCCGACGCGTCCTTTCTGTATGTTTCTTTTTCTCCAGCAGACAGACTTTTTTTTTAGACAAAGAAGATGGAGGGAAATAAGGTGGGGACATCCTTGCTTTCCTTGTCATGTTACCACTTAAAGCTGTTGAAAAAAAAAATAAACAAAATTCCAATAAAAGAGCAGCATTCTTGCTCTCAAGGCTGAGTGCTGCAATTCAAAAGGTCTTTCAGTAGACCCTGCTATCAGCTTTGAGCATCTGAAGAGAAGAGATGTTTTCTGTATCAGTGACTCGGCTATTTCATGACGGTTCAGTGAGATTTTTACTTTTAATGGTGATTTTATAGACTGCACTCATATCTACAGTCAAAATATGGTATACAGCATAAACAGTGGTGGACAAATTACACATGTTCATGACTAAAGCCAAAGTATTGACACTACTTTTCTGATATAACCATAACAACTCTTACATTACAAATACTCAAACTAGGCCTGAGTACTGAACCTATTCCAGTTTGGAAATGGTTCTAAGTTTCAAAGATTTGTGGATTTGACAGGTGTGTGAGCAGGGTCCTAAATTAACACCCACCAAGTGCAAATGGCAGGCGGATTTTCCATTTGGCATTGGGGGATAATGTCTGTTCCCATTAGTCAAACACTGAAATGTGTTGTGTTTGAAGCCTCTTTGCTGCCTGCCTGTCATACACATGCACATGCAAACAGGAACTACCAAATGTTTCTGATAAGGCTGGTAACGAAGGTGGTCCAAGTCAAACCATCGAGTCGACTCTTCTGGGTTTATTCTGAGCACACGTGCTTTAATTAACAATCAATAACGTCTCAGCTTGAATATTTTCCTGCAGCCCGCTGCTTCTTGGAAACTTCCTCACGCATACTCTGTACAACAGTGCTGCATTATTTCAAAACGCTGACAATGTTACGCATGACCCATTGAATATCAGCAGGGTCCAAATCACACACTGGAGAAGCCAGTGATACAAACACGTCTGCCTGGGAAACCTGTGGCCTGGGGGTCACTGTGCAGCCCTTCTTGTCACTCATTGTGGCACATTACTTGATATTAGATATTGATAAATTGTTGCCATGACATTGCAAAAATTACAACATTTTGAAATGGAAATATGAAGAGTAAGATTTCAATAAAAGTCTTTGATGATGAAATATGTTTGGTTCTTTGTAAAGAATTACCTACATAAAGAAGATTATTTTTCTATTTTTCTGGCTGAGGCTTCCCCTGCAGACGCAGCTGCAGAGTGTTAACACCTTAGCAACAGCAGCCTTTAAAGCTCATCCCGATTTTCCTGCAGACTGCCAGATTCTATCAGCTCTTCTATGGTATCGGTGGCCTACTTCTGATCCCTGCATATTTCTGGTGATTCTCTGTTTTTTTTTTTTACTAAAATTCAATATCCAAATATGTGCTTCTCCTTTTTTTCCCAGTGCCTCAGCCTGAAAACCTCAGCACCAACCACACGGCCCAGCCTCACTCTTCATGTCAGCTTAAAACTTGTGTTCCAATAAATCATTAAAAACTTCTCCTGTGTTCGAGTCTCGCTATTGAGTCCTACTCCACAACCATCACAATATTTATAAAAATGTTAAATATACAACTGTTGAGTAAATTATATTAAAATAAACAGAAAATATTGTTTACTGCAATGAATAATAATTCCATTTGTTTTTAATTAAATATTGGCATTTGGGTTTTAAATGCATTAATATTGGTTAAATCAATTTTTCTATTACAACTATATTTGTTCCTTCAGTAATTCTTAGTGATTATAAATGCTAACTTAGGGCAGTTGTCAATATGCATAAATTTTACCCTCTGGCTAAATTAATGTTGCTGAGTCAATGACCACAGTCATCTCTGCTCCTCATGTAGAGTCAGTTAATGTAACATGTTCAACTATTTTAAAGCCAAATGAAAAGAAATCCTTGTTTTGTGGACTTGCTGGACTTTATCCTACACAGATGGATTTTTGCTTTATAGCATGTATTGATAGTGTGTTGATAATCTTTGTCAGCAGGTGTAGCTGTGTATGAGGAACAGCCAAACTCTACAACAAAGGTCAGACTGTGGAAGACAGTTACAGGTCACAGGTCATATGCCACGGCAAGACTGATCACAACAATAAGACACAAGGTAATTGTACTTCATCAGCACCTCTCCCTGGTAAAGATTTCAAATCAGACTGAGGATTCAAGATGCGTTGTTCAAGCTCTTTTGCAGAGGCACTGAGAAGCAGGTAACACTGAGGCCTGTAGATGTAGTGGTCTTCCAAGGAGATTTAATTAAGCAGATGAAAGATCTGCGTGATACTTGCCTTTAAGACTGGAAGACGTTCAGCAGTGCCAACAGCTCAGAACTGGCATAACCAGGGGGCATATGGCATAAGTGGTCTTAATGGAATAACTACAGCTAAAAAGAAATACCTCGGACAAGGACACAAAGACAAAGGGTAACTATGTAAAAAAACAAGGACCTGCAGTGTAGAGAATTGTCAGCAGGTGCTCTGAACGGATGAGTCAGGAGTTAAACTATCTGATTGTAGTAGGAGCCAGTTTATTCTACAAAAGGCTAAAGAGTGGTGCAATAATGAGTGTCTGCAGGCAACAGTGAATCATGACGGAGGATACTCAGCAATAGAGTTGAGATTTTTACCCCGTTTAAAGGTGTCCTCAATGCTGAAAAATATGAGCAGATATTATTCCATCATGCAACAATCAAGTAGGAGTCTGATTGGCTCCGAATAAATTCTGCAGCAAGTAATTAACTAAAAACATACAGCCTGTGCCATTAAGAATGATCTTTAGAATACAGAAGAGCAAATAGTTCTGGAGATAATAATAATAATAGTGATAATAATAATAATAATATTTTGTAATCTCAAAATGCTGCAAAGTAGGATAAAAACGAATAAAATTAATGCAATCGAAAAAAAAGAGGCAAGATAAATAGATACTTAAAAAGGAGAACCCATAAAAGATGTTCAGCAAAATACGTAGGTAATAATAGGTTTTAAGCTTTCGTTTAAAAGCATCTGTAGACTGTGGGACCCTCAGGTGGTCAGGTTCAACAGCCTCAGAGGGCAGCAGAGGGCTTGGAGGGTGTTTGTGGCTGCAGAACAGGGGCTATGTGGGGGGGGTTCCTGGAAGTAAAGGGGGGCATGTCCGTGAATGCACTGGTGGGTGAGGAGGGAGACCTTGTACTCAATTCTGAGTGAGACAGGAAGCCAGTGAAGGGATTTCAGGATGGGGGTGATGTGCTCATGTTTGCGCAACCTTGTCAGGGTCCGGGCAGCGCTGGGATCCCATTGATGTGGGCCCCAAGGAACCCTGATCTGAACTTCATCAAGTGCATCTGGGATTTCATGAAGAAACCGAAGGATCATAGGTGGCCTCTATTCACACAAGATCCACGGTTAGTGTTTTAAGATATCTAAGAAGAGTCCACTTTCATATGGCTCTGGTTACATGCTTATTCAAGGCAAGGAAGGCCAAAAACAAAAAAGGAACTTGAGAACAGTGCTCAAGTAAATTCACTTTGTTACTCTCCACCAACGACAGCCTGCAGCAAGGGTATTCACATGACAGCATTTTTTTAAATTGAATTCTCAGAGGTTCTCTTTATGCTTTTTTCATGCACATAAACCACACAAAGATATGTCAGTCCATGCTTATTATGTGTTTGTCAAGCTCTCTAAGCTGGAGATTTTCTCTGGCTAAACGAGATATGTATGTATCTTATCAAGGACACATGGACAAGAGACATGGCAGTGACAGCACAGATTACCCATTAGAAGGATTTGATCTTACGATCTCTCAACTACTGGACAGTGTCACCATCTGTTAGGCCAACCTTCACATTTAATTAGGTTTATCTCATCCCATTTATACCACAGTATTAATGCCATTATAAAATGTAAATTTAAAAGCTCATATTGAAGAATGACTGCTGTATTAATGTTGATGTTCCCATAACTGCTAACAAGGGAGCACACTGACCACAAGTCTCTCTTAAATATTTTAAGGGGATGTATTTGAGTGCATACAATGTAATGCTTACATTAGTATTCTCTATTCTTGTTCCTATGATACCTTTTATTGTACGGTGGCTGAACATTATTCCATTTTTCATACGTTTTGGTTTATTGGTTTATATAGCATCAGTGTTAGACTATTTCTTTCAGCATGTGGGTTATTCCTATAATGACAGTATTTATTCCAGTAACCCTGAAGATCATCCTTATGAATGTCTTTCATTTATCATTTCAACACGTAAAGGTGTTTGTTCTCCTTAAGAACGCTTTAAGGTGGTATAGAAACAGATGTGTCCTGGGCAGGATTACAACTTTCCTCTGCCAATCCCTTAATGGAGTGCATTTCACTTTTATAGCGTTGCCAGAACACAGGGGTGTTGCTAAGAATCAAACAAGTAAGAGACGCCTGGTGTACTGGGTATCCTCTGTAGGCCATATCCTCTCATTTTAGTGTAGCCTGGGTAGACAAGGGAGTCTGTGCTCTATTTAAATTAGGTCCTTTGAAGGATGTAACCCCTGAAATGACACACAGCTCTGATGGAGAGGTGGAGAATAATAAGAGACCTTGAGAAGCTGGATTTGACCGTAGTTTGACAACAGGGATGTGGGATGTACTAGGACATTGTTTTGGGATCTAGAGCCAGTGGGTGAACAGAAGCATATTTACATCAGCCAACAAGTACTTTGCCCCAGCATGTCTATTAGAGGTGGGCCAAAAAATGGACTCATGTCAAAATAGCAATTTTTACTTATCCCTTTTGGGGTCACGGGGGGCTGGAGCCTATTCCAGCTGACATTGGGCAAGAGGCCTGGTACACCTTAAACTGGTCGCCAGCCTCACATAGAGAGACAGACAAACATTTACTCTCACATTTATACCTAAGTGCACTTTGAAGTCACCAATTAACCTAGTGAGCAAGTTTTTGGTCTGTGGGAGGACGTCAGAGTGCCTGGAGAGAACCCACACATGCACTGGAAGAACAAGCAAACCCCACACAGGAAGGCCCTGCCCGAAGAGGGGATCAAACTGGCTACCTTCTTGCTGTGAGGCATGTGCACTGCTGGCTTTGCCACCATCCCGCCCCAAATTCTGAATCAGTTAAAACATTTTTTAAATCAATATCCAAAAAAGGAGTTAATCCTCCTATTTTGAATTGCAGGAAAGTTCCTATCTTAATGTTGGCGATGGCTCAAGAGAGAAGTTATTAGATTTTGGTGGTGATCTGAATTCAGATGTTGATCCAGGAATTTCTTCAATGATTTGTTAACAGTGCCAGATATGCCAGTTTTCCACATTTTCAATGATAATTTACTTCATAATGTTGTCAGTGTTTTGGTGAAGGATTGTGCACTCACAGAACTTCTGGATTTGGATCAAACAGTTTTTCTGTTCAATGACTTCAAAGATTAGCTTAGATTTAGAAGGTCACATCCAGCTATATCTAAACAGATAAGCCACAAAGTCAGTAAAATTGCTGTCATGTTTTCCGTCTAGCTTCCATCATGATAACTCTGAGGCTCCAGTGGGACGGCATAAACATGCTCAGGCTTGGTTGCAGCTGAAGCATTGTTAGTGCAGGGCAGTAACAGAGGATGGGGGCAAAATCCTCATCAGCACAGAACAGGGCAACTGGGTTTGGTGTGAGGCACCCTGAGTTTTATTTGAAAAAAACCTCCCTGTATGTTTTCAGCTCTTCAGTAGTGATTTACTAAAATGCCTTTACCCCTATTATTTAATTTAAGCACATTAAACACAAGGCACATTATCACCTTCTGGCAAGTGGCAGCCATTGCTGTACGAGTCGCTTCTTAAATAATTACCCTGTTTTATGTTAATCCATAAAAGTCACCAGAGAGCTTGTAATGTAGTTATTAGGAGAAAGTATTTTCTCTGAATATCAGAGTTTGATAACACAGCCCGCTCAAGGTATTAATGCGTATTGAGTGGTGCATTAATCCTGAAATGCTTGGTGAGGACAACACCAATGAGGATTAAGGTGTGTAATGCTCCATCACACACCCCGAGGATGATTAATTTATACTGCCTGACTTTGGTTTCAGCTTCACATTCACCGTTATCCTTCATACCTGCCTGTGGAGAATGGTGTGCTGCAGACTGAGATGGAAGTATGGAGAGAACTGATGATTCAAGCCTGTCACAAGAATCACAGCGCATACTCTTATCCCACGCAACGCTGACAGAGAAAAACACACATATACACACACACAGGGAAGAAACCAGTCCCAAGCTGTGACTGACCACATCTTTCTAAGAAGAAAGGGAATTATCTTACCATTTTCTGGGTAAAAACAAAGAATCAAATAATTGCTCATCCTGGCACAAACAAGATAACTGTTAAAAAATGCAAATTCTCCCCATTGTGCATTCCATTACAGGAGAAGTGACAGCTCTTTAATATTATGATAACAGTGGAAAAATAAGGCGTCTCATTCCACGCGCCCAGCAGCCCCAGCATTTGCAGAGAAAGCAATTTGCATGCTGAATTTCACTATGAAAAGCCCGCAGTGTTTTTAATCACTCGACATTAACAAATCTTTTAATTACCATTTGTCAACAACTGTGTTCAGAATTATGTCGGCTGTGCTGAGGGGGTTCAAGGATGGTGGGACTTAACAGTATTTTCTATTAGCATTCTTTTATTTCTATTAATCTGGTAGAGAGGCATTGGCCAGACATTAATTATTCACACCAGGAACTTTTTAATGATTTTCAAAAGAGGGAAAATAGGCAACGCCAAAACCTGAAAAGTTTGAGAAGAACCTTCGTGGAACAGTGATAGAGGTGACCCCCACACTTAAAGGTTGAACTGTTTGCTTCATACTGAAAATGTTAGCTGATACTGTTGTTTAGGTTCACTTTAGTTATATTTAGTACTTTATCAGTGTTGATACTGTATAGCTTAATTATCTTTGTTTTTTTAATTTATTTATATGTTAGAAATAAATGAATTAATCACTTGTAAACCTAGTGAACATGATATTTTGATATTTTGATACTTTGTGTCAGGGATCAATTAAATTGTGCAAGGGCAAGTTTTTCTTTATGTGCTTTGAGGGCCAGATTTTATTTTAAAAAATGATCACTATAATTAAAAAACATATTTGAAAACATTTTGGTCCTATCAACATATTATCTGTTCAATATTTGCACTTTTAACTTCTATCTACCATTTCTGAGCCTTAAAAAGAGAGATCAGTCCCTATCACCCAGTCAGCCCCATGACAGTGTAGGTGTCATGAGGCTGGGTTTACTCTATTAGATTTGTTTTCACAGTTGAGTATTGACTAATGATGGCTGACAGGTGGATTTCTGTCAAACAGATCAACAATAAGGTCAGAAAGAAATAGTTTCAGTCAGAGTTGTTTAGGGGGTTTCATTTATAATTGTCGGAATATAACGACCAAGAGCTCTAGAAAAGAACATATTTTTACCACACATACTTTCTGATTTGGGAACAGGGAAGAGCATAGGGAAAAGTAAAAGAATTGTTCAGTGCTTCAACTCGTTTTAATGAGTTCTGACGTTCAAGTCAAAATTCCTACTGTCTTTCTGGCCTGTCTCTTTGAGGAATTCTGAATTCTTTTCCAGAATTTTAATTTTTGTCTCACAATTCTACCTTTAATCTTAGAGTCGTGTTTTCTTTTCCTCTGAATGCTAAGTTCAAAATTTGACATATTTCCCAAATATGAGTCTGATCACAGAATTCTGATTTTTTTTTTTTTTTTTTTACCTGAATTTCAGAAATCAGACTTTTTTTTCCCCTCAAAATTTTGACTTTTTACTCCAGAATTCTGGTTTTCTCTTTGTTTTCACTCTTTGATGTGGCCCAAAGTCCAAGTTGTTGATCATGGCTTCATGTTATGCCTTGCATACATTAAAATACCTTAATAAATCTCTATAAAGACTTTCAAAAGACTGTAATATGATGTTTTAGGCCCCTATCATACACACAACACAAAGCATTGCTGTGTCCAGCTCAAGTGTCTTCTCTCATTTCTACCAGATGTCATTTTAACAACCATCACTCTTGCCATTTAAATAGGAAATAAACATGTGCCCCTATTTGTGCCCTGAGGTGCTTATGTCTAAAAATTATGAGTGGTCAGACGTAAACCTGGGGTGTTCCTGTCTTCAGTGGTGAAAATGCACCTAAAACCTGGTTTAAAATTTTAGCGGTTGTGTGTTCCTGCTATTTTGAGGACACATTGAAGATAGGGATGATATCTGTAAGATCAAAACACACACTACATGGAGCTCATTTCACTCACGCAGGATGCACAACGGTACACACAGTTTAACTTCATAGCTGCACTAGGAAACTCCTCGCAGTGGCTTTAGGTTGTAGGTCTGTGAGAAAAATACAAGACCTATTTTTTCTTTTACTTATATAAGCACTTAGCAGGTAAAGTTGTGTCAATTTAAATAAAAGGTATTTTAAGAAACTGTCTTCCAAACCTTAAGTTAGTTTCTTAAAGTGTGTCAATTTCTTCCTCTAAATTATACATTTTCCAGGGTTTCCTCTCCTCTGGTGGCCCTCATCTCTCAAATGGCTGCTTTTAAATAATACAAATTTGCCCTCACTTTGGTAGGAGTAACCATATGCTTGAACTGTAGTGGTGGAAGCACATTTGAGTTTCATCAAATGTTCCAAGGTTCACTCAGCAGTGAGCGTAAGAGTTTGAGTGGAAGCAGAGAAAGCAATACGGGGAGCAAGAGGGGAGGAGACCTGGAGAAGAGTGAAGTATTTCTTGGAAGTCTGCTGTATGTCAAACCTCCCTGCCCTGCCTCTGTACACACCCTCTGGTTAAGTGCGGCAGTCCAGCATTGGTGGAGTAAAGAGAAGCTGCTCAGAGCCTCAGTGGGAGTTGGAGCCGAAGGGCAAAGATGCTCCCAACGGTCATGCTGTCAGAGCAAAGTAAAGAATACAACGGTGCATTGATGCAGACACATAGATGCATATGAGCAGAAGGCATGTTCTGTTTGAGCTATAGACTCATATACAGTATGTCAGTGATGAGGGAGTGAGGCCTTTTAAATAAGATAAGGTAAATAAACTAGAGAAGCCACTGGAAACAAAGCACTGTCTTATCAATTTGTCATGTGTCTTTCAGGTACAGTATACTACTGAAATAAAAATAAAGACATCATTAAATATTGATGTCATTATCTTACTGCATAGCACTATAGTCATACACGCTTTTGAATTAAAAGGTGTTTTTTAAATCACTGACACACTAGAGATAAATAACCAAGGTACGAGAGGAGAACACTGGTGAATGAATTCATCAATTTACATGGTTTTCACACAAATAGCTCAGCTGCTTTGGTCTGATTCAGTTGAAAAATTCCTATGGACCATATCATGTTCACATGGCTGAACTTTTCACAGGGTAAGCTCACACATAAAGGAGGTCTTAACATCACAGCCAGAGTTGTTATGACTACAAGTTGTGCTTTGCATTGCAAGAAGGAAGCTAAGAGGCTAAGCTATCTACAAATGAGTTAAATGGAGGAGGTCAAAGATTAAATGAATAATTATACAGATGAATATATCTATCAATGTTGGACACGCCTTATGACATAAACGTACAAAGTACAAAGTAGAGGGGCTTTAAAGTTCCCCTGGGTCTACAACTGACTATAGAGGACACCAAATGGCATGGTAACTTATTAAAATGGAACACCAGCAGAAGTGTCTGCATAGAAACTGTCATTAAAAAGTTAAGAGCAGCTTGAAAAAGGATACATTCTGTGGACTTCTGTGATAACTTGCTGTGGAGATGTTCAGTTATGATAACCTGTTGCTATTTTTATGGTATGTTGTGCCTGTGCAAACAAAAAAACTCTAATTACATTTTGATCAATTAATACTTTGTTATCAGTCTGTTTGCCTGTAGCCATAATTCAATTTTTTTGACAATTACTCAGTCCCTCTATGAAATCGTAATATCAAGATTGCAACAATTAATGCAAAATTGAGCAATTTTGACCAACCACTTCAACTTTAATGTGACTTTGAACAATTATAATAGCCATAAAGTGTACAATACCTACCTACAACACTACTTCACCTCCTTCCCACACTGACCACATACAAACCACATAGACAGACACGTACCATAGGACCAGGTCACCACGCCCAGATTTTTGTCAGAAATAAAGCATATCTTACGATAGAATAACTGTATATCTTTTATAGCCTTTAGGTTAGAATACTTAAAACACCACAAGACTTGCAAACTAGTTCACTGTGGTAATGCATTTTTTAAGTGCAAAAACATCACAACTTTTGCCAAAACTTTTTTATAAAACCTGCCACAAAATCAAACATTTTTGCTGCAACAATCATTCCAATTCCCACAAAACCCTGGAGGGTCTGACAGCTATTGCTGCTTTTACCCCCACAGCAGTGTGATGAGTTTACTTGTCACTTTGTTTGTGTCGGTTGCTGGGTTGATTGTATTCTCACTGTATATGTACCACTCTGAGGGTCAATTGGAAGTGACCCAGGACGACCTCTATCAGGTGAGCTTGGCGTGGCTGTTTGTACCATAACAGGGATTGACTGCTGTGTTCATACACAAACTGTGCCAAACAGGAAATTCCCACTTGTGTCAGAACAACTCTCCCAAATGATGTGGGTGTGAAAGCTACCTAAAAAACATGATTTGAGCATATAAAACAGAACAATTGACCCTTAGTTGGTTTTTAATGGTTCACTGACCAACCAGTCAGGATTAAAAACTTGAATCTCCTCTCAAAGCAACCATTGTCAAGTAAAGAGTCTTTTAATGCATTTTGGTGAAATTTCAAAATTTGAAAAAAAAAAAAAAGAGATATTAAAATTTGTTTATCTGACATAGAAAACTTCAAAGAAAACTTCTGATATGTGTTTCTGTATGTTTAAGGACATGTAGGCTTTGTCTGGCAGCAGTGTAGTGCCTAAACCAAGCTGCTTGGTCGTGAAAAAGTATGACATCGTAAATGTTTTCAACACAGTGTGAAACCACCCCTGAGCTGTTTTATTGCTTGTTTTGACCCAAAATTCTTTAAATCAAAAGGGGGTCAGTGGCACCATCTGCAGGAATATATTGCCCTTGCTTTTGTGCCAACTCTGTCTGTACAGATGCAGAGCTCTTTTCCGTCACTGTGGCTAATGTTCAGCCTAATGCGATGTACCTCACACAGCCCCCCTTCAAAAATTTTAAACCATCCCTCTAAAGAAAAATTTCAGTTTTACTTTCATTAAGATGGGGGAAACCTGAGGCCACTCTACAAGTGATGTCTTTAAGGCACTGTCAGAGAGTTTGAATCATAAATGGTTGGCTTTATAGGGCGAGAGAGCTAGGTGTCATCAGCAAAAAACAAAAATACAATTTGTGGGTTTGTCCATTATTTTAAGAAGAAGTGTAAATGGAGAATAAAGGGGCTGATGATGGAACCTCAAGGACTCCATAAGATGGATCAATGGTAAAAGAGATAATGTTACTTAGATTTGCTCTGAGTGTTCTGGTTTGCAAACAGGTCCTACCCCAATTCAACATAGCACCATCAAACCCTTCCCTTTGCTGGCAACAACAAATAAAAAGCAGCATATCAATTAAATTTTGCAAACGGTATGAAAAACATTATATATCATTGCATGAATGCTGAAGCACTGTATATTGGAATCAAGGGACCAGCCATGATTTTCATAGGAATTCAAAGGACTTATCGTAACATTTCTTTGTTTTACTCTGGACATGTTGAACATTTTGACTGCCACAGCGCACAATGCAGTTCATGACATTCTCTATCGATTTGCTGTTGGACAAAAAAAAGAACAGAAAGCAAAAAGAAGCCACTACACCTTGTCAGCATGTCGACTCTGGTGACTCTTTTTTCTTACTCAGAAAAACAAAGGCCAATGCATGTCACTGAATTCACTGTGGAGAGCTCCTTAATCTTTAAGACAGACACCTCTACAGTACAACTCCAGAGTTCACAAGGGCTTAAAAAGGCAGTGTTTCAGCTCAAAGCCAGGCTGAATAAACCACTAATAACAAAGTGAATACAGTACTTTTAAAAATACTGTTGGTGATTATAATGACATCAGAAAGTTTCTCTCCTGCTGACACTGACGCAGTTCACACTGAATGGGAGCCAAACATAAAATGTTGTTGATTTAAAAGCAGGAGGCAAAAAAAATTGAAGGCTGCCACAAGGTGAAAAGATTTCTTAAAAATGAGATATTCAACAATGAGGCCCTTGTTACAAAGTGACTTTTTGACTAAAAGTTTTAAACCCGGTGAATGGTTTTTAAAGTCATTTAATGGTCTTTTCTTCAAATAAAGAAATTAGCATGTGCATTCAATAAAGACAGACGGACCCAAAATGAGAGATTTTGTACTTTTTGAATATTTCTTTTCAAGTTGTTCAAGGCACTATTCCTAAAGTATGGCATTTAGGCCTACATGAAGTTTTATTCCTCATCCCTTTAACAATGTATACTGGGCAGTGCGAATAATGCGAACAAGATTTTATGCTAAATTTGTTAAAAAGGCTTAATACCTAACATTAAGTTTATCAGTTTACCCAAAACAGGAAAAAAACAATAATCTGTGTAAGATACAAGACATGGCTGTTAAATATGGGACTGTGCTTATAAGGATGAAACCACATGGATCCCAGTCTCACTCAGTGTTATATATTAAAGGTTGAGTATTCATGCACAAGTGCTGTAAGTTTGCGATGTAAAGAGGAAAAAGTGACCCTCAAATTTGAGACGGCACTTACTGTTACCCTAAAAGAGTTAGCTTTTGAAGCAGAAGTACACAGAACTGTACTTGCTTGTCACATTTCTTCCCAAAAATAGATGTTAATCTAAAATATTAAGAGGATCAAGTTTGTGTGTGTGTATATATTTGAGCCCTTAAATTATAAGCTTCCCTTTGTTTAAAAAAAAATTGTTTACCATGTTACCAGCATTTTATTGGTTTTAATGGGAAGTGGGTCTGGACTGCACACAGGCCAGTCTAGTATCTGCAATCGGACTCTCAATGTTGGTTTTCAGCCTTTCCACTTCCTTGCAGATTTCTCTGGATTCTCTAAATCTGTTGATGATATCATGGACTGTTGATGATGACATCCCCAAATTCCTTGCAGTTGTTTGTCAAGAAATATTCTTAAACTGTTGGACCATTTTCTTAAGCAGTTGTTCACAAAGTGATAAATCTCAACCCAACCTTGCTTGTGAACGACTGAGCCACAATCATGGCACTCATCTGCTTCCAATTATAACCTGTTCAACAGTGGAATTGTCCAAATAGGTGTTTTTAAGCATTCCTCAACTTTCTTGGTCTTTTGTTGCCCCCATCCCAGATTTTTTTGCAACATGTTGCTGGCATCAAATTCCAAATGAGTGACTATTAGTTAAAACAATATGTACTGCATTCAGCTGAGTATGGGTTGAAAGGCATTTGCAAATCATTGTATTCTGTTTTCTGCAGTGTACCAACTTCAATCAAAGTGGGGTTTGCATATAAAAGCACCATGTGGGTCTTTTTCTCTCTCATCAGCCTGTCAGTCCTTCACAGAAATGACTGAACAAGTCCAAACAAGCTTAGATGGAAATCCTAAAAGTCACTTTCTTCTGCTGTAATGTTTAGCTCAAGCTCACTCTGGTTTTGAAGCTTTGGATCCAAATACTGAGTGAAGAAAAGAACAGCCTGTTCGAGCCCAAACGCACCCCCCTCCCCTCCCACCCACAAATGACAGGCACATTTAAATCCTGTGAGTGAGAGAGGCGAGCTGATCGACTGGCAGAAGAATCTGGCACCCGATCAGGACCTGTCATTCGAATATTTTCACATGGAGAGAGAGCTGCTGCTTCCGACCGAGGCCCACGTCACATCTGCTGAAGACCCACTCCAGACTAAGCAGGCCAACAGGAGCCCCCCGATATGACTGGCGCCAATAGTCGCCTGACAGAGAAGGTTTACACTGTGGTTATCAGGGATTTATGGGCAACAAACCTCCAGGCTTTAGTACAGCGGTGACAAATAATGCATATCAGCATGTGGGCTTCCCCACAGAAAAGGGTAACATTTTCAAGCTATGATCATTTACAGCAAGTAAGAGACTGGATTTCATGTTTTCTCCTCTCTGGCTCACACACAGGAAGAGTGTCTATTGCCTTAACCTAGATAAACACGAAACATTAAATGTTTATTAACCAGAGAGATCCTCTGACTATCAGCTTTGTCAAATGTCAGTATCATTCATGAGTGAGACTATCACTATTTAAAGCAGGGTACAAACATAAGGATCTTCTAAATCTGAAGAGATTTTTTAGTTAGAGACCCCACACATGAAGATAAAAAAATCAGGCATTGAATAGCTTTGATCGTACTGTGTGTGGTGTGCTCCGATAATCTCAACACAGCACACCACACATGTAACGATTCTGTCCCTATACTGATCTAGAATCTAGTCCTCCAAGACAGAAATCTCACGTGATCAAACGTGATCTAACAAAAATGAAGAAGAAGAAGCATAGCAACAACCATAAACATTGTCTATGGCAAGAACTGGAAAACACAACATGCAACATGGGAGAGAACATAAGAGAAGAGGGAATGATGGTGGTCTTGGGACTATTTTTGGCAGAAAATCAGGAACTAAATAAAATAAAAGACTGTGGAAGAAATCCTGGCGACTGCATGAACATGTGAGCTGGTCCTCGGTTTCTTAGGTCTACGAACTTAAAGGTCCCTTTTTTTGCTCCTTTTCTGCTGTTTAACATGATGTCTTCATGATCCGTTAGTAACATGCTTTGGTCCAAAAGGTCTTTGAATCAAGCACAGCTGAATTCTTTCCATGCTCACACAACCGCTCTGTTCACAACGGCCGGATTAAAGTTGTGGCCTATGCCAATGAGCTAGATCAGCATAGATACGGCAAATCACGATAGAGCAGCGTAACTCGAGCGAAGCATAGCGCTCTGGCAACGTGCCGCTTACAGTCATGAACACATACAAACCCTTAATTCATGCCGGTGTACCAGATCTGTCCCACACCGGGTACCACACACACGGATACGACAGCAAAGCTGTTTTTTCCCAAACATCACAGGCTAACGCACAACATGCCAACCGCAGTGCGATAGCCACAACTTAGCCTACTCCCTGTCCCCTTTAATGTTTCAGGTTGGCCATGCTTGTTTTTATTTACACCTGCTTCCTTGTTCCTCAGTCAGCTCGCTTTTTGATTGGCTGCATTTCATTCAACATCATAAATCATGGAGTCATGACTTGGGAGTTGTCAGCTTTCCCCACACACAAAGATTTTTGGTTGTAAATATTGAAAAGGTTTAATATTTACGATTGTCGGTGCCCGACTCGTTCAGAGCTGATTATCAGGACAAATTCACTCTTAACACACTTCAGACCACAGGATAATTTTATAGGATAATCCTATAAAACAGAAGATAATCAGGCATTTGCCGTCCTTGGTCGGCAAGGGGGAAAGTTGGGACAAAAACAGCCCAATAATCTTTGTGTGTACCTCGCTTAACACAACGTGAAGATGTGAGACCAGATTTTTTTTCTCATCTCTTCAAAGCAACTCAAGTTAACAACCACTGACAACTGAAAAAAAAAAAAAAGGCATTAGTTTTATCTGCACCTTAGGCACTTGGGACCCTTATTCAGTATGTTAACATTAATACTGTTTAAATTGATAAAAACAGCAAAAACTCCAGCCAGAACATCAACTATGTTTATTTAGACAATCATCATAGAGGAGAATCCTTCTCTTACAATCTTTACTGGATAAAAGCATTTCACAAACAGACAAGACAGGGTTTTTTCACATTTTAGATGCCTTTTGATAAAAAAAAGAAATGCTATTGTTTTGAGAGTAAAGAGAAAGAAATTTCTTCACGACCAAATATGTGTTCAGCTTAATTGCTTGCATTAGCTCACTGACATTAATCAATGATAGCATTATGGCGGAAAATGGCGGCTGTCACTTTAAAGGTGCGTTCACACCGAACGAGACTTTGGCAACCAAGATCGCGTCGCAAACCCACGTCCTGTCGCCTGTTCAGATCTCATTTTACCACCGTCGCCGTTGCTCAGTGACGTCACGCCTGTTTGAGTTTCACCCCGCGATCATATCATATATCATATAATGTGATGTATTAGCTGACATTATTCCAACTGTATCCTTTTCACTCACCTACCAACCACAAAACACTGCAGCTGATGGCCCTGCAGCAGCATCTTCTGTGAGTTCAATGTGGTCCGTCTAGGCGGAACTAATGTTCTCACGAACTAAAGTTCCCTACACGGACATAGATTGTCACTCTGTGGACCAGAATAAAAACAGTCTGTCACGGCTGTCAATCACGCACCCACACAACGCTGATTGGCTCTCACGGTGCGACATCGCCTGAAAAGTTCAAATATTTCAACTTTGGCGACGGAGCAGGCCGACCTGCTCTGCGTCCAAAGCGACCCCAGAGTTCCCATCTGCAGCAACAGGGGCGCTGCCCCCATGTCTCCAAAGATGTGACCAAGTCGCCCAGAACGCGTCCATCGCATCGCGTGAGATCTGGTCGCGTGTGGTCGTGGCTGATCGTGGTTGTACATTGACTCTGCATGGAGAGTAGTCGCTGAGGTCGCCCAAGTCGCGTTCGGTGTGAACACACCTTAAGACAGTGTTACTGGGCAGTCAGGTGGCCTGGGGTGGCACTGGCCACGCTTACAGGAGTAGTTCAGATTTTTTTTGAAGTGAGGTGTATGAGGTTTACGGCATGAGCCTGAACAAAAGCCACAGTCACAAAGTTAAGCTCTCTATCTGCGCAGAAACATTCAGCAGAGAAGCTAGGATGCTCAGGCTCAGACCACCTCGTGCAACCCCACTTTAAAAATCTCAAACTATCCCTTTGAAATCTGATTAACCGCCCAAGGTGCCACCCTATCCTGAGTCAGAAGGTGAACGGTTGTTTGGCCCATCACTTACTGTCAGCAGACCAGAACACGAGGATGGATGGTTGAATTTCATCTACCACATACACGAAGCCCCTCTTCAACTTAAATGGCATCAGGTCTGTGTGTATGAGTCCAACAGAGTTTGAGATCCTGCAACAGACACTGAGGAATGATATTGTTTAGCTCAAAGCAGTTATGCAGGACTATGAGCAATGAATTAAATGTAGAGATGTATATAAGTGGCGTAAGATGGCACTGCAAATCGACTAGAGTGATGCATAACTATATTCCCTAGACTTGTAGAAGTTATTCTGTTAAAAGAGACCAGGCTGCTGGTGCTAGCAATTCTAATGTTTGGCACATTCCACTTGAAACTGTCTATTTACATCACATTAGCTTGTTGCTATATTAAACCAACTCAAGCAACATTGCACTGCCATTTGGTTTGCTTTCCTGGTTTAGTCCTTGTATGGTTTGGATGGCTCTCACACCCACGGTGAAACAAAATTCTGGTTTGCTTGAAAGCAAACTGAGACCCATATTTTGAAGCAAACCACAGTTTGGGTCTTTGGCCCCTGAGCTTCCACACCACCCAAACCAGACAAACTTTTCACAAAAGCAAACCAGAGTTTTTTTTTTTACCTGACTTGATATGTTAGGCATAAATGCCACCTTATTTAAAAGCATTCATAATTTGTTCAAGCCCACACAACATTTTATGGCGCAATTAGGAGAAGCCTGTTTAACCTAATGCAAGCGAGTGTCCTATAGGAGTGTCAGACAGCACTGAGGTGCTATTTAACTTTCTTTTTGATATGGGGCTCTGTAGCAGTGTAATCTGTGCTTGTCCAGCTATGGAAATGTAACAATCAAGCTAAAAAAATACATTTATCAGTCAAGAAAATAGATATTTAACAAGTTAAAACAGTTAAAAGATGGGAAGTGGCAAGCAAGACTGATAGCCTCCCCATAGGTCAGAGGACCAGGGGAGAGTGAAGCTTTTTTGCTTTTTTCAGCTACCAACAACTATATTTGTAGATATAAGCATAGATGTATGACTCATCCATGCATCTACAGCTTTCAAATGTGCTCTATACTCCTTTATTTGCCCCTAGTCAAGCACTTTGAGATAGACTTTTATATTTCACATTTAACATTTTATACATAAACATCAGCTAAAAAGACACATTTAATACTGGTGAAAAGCCATCTTCATAAGAAACTGTTTCTAAAAGAAGGAACATCTAACAAACTTAGAGGCCAAAAAAAATAATGCAAATTCATCAAGCCTGTTTCATAGTCTGCTTCACTGTTTTACTTTTATACAGTTGTGTCAAAGTTTAGAGAGAAAATTGGTCTTCTGGACTTATTCATTTACAGTTCTACACACTGATTGTTCAATTTCCAGAAGTGCATAGTCATTTTCACCTGAAACAAGCACCACTTGTATTGTGGGAGGGAAATAATGGTACAAGAGGAAGATAAGGTAGGCAGACAGTAAGAGAAGGAATCAAGACAAAATACATGAGGATGTAAACTAGGGGGAGGTAAGACTACAGGAGGCAAGAAGAGGAGGAAAAAGGAGATGAGAAACCAGAGAGAGAAAAGAGATAGGAAAGGAAAAGCTCGACATGGATCAGAAGGAGAAGGAGCTTTGATTAAGGGAGCGATCAGTCACAGGCTACAAACAACATCAGTATCAAAAAACATCCAACAAGATCCAAAACATTTGCTGTCAAATGTCAAACCACGCTGGTGTTGTCAGCATCCGTGTGATGCATACATCACTTTACCAGATATAATCACAACAGAAAGAGGAGCTCTGCAAAGTGATTTTTAAACAGAACATGGATCGTCTGTGGGAGTCAGACACATGAATTTGTGCTTTTATCATAAGTGCACTTTGAATAGTTTTGGTAAGGTAGCGTTTAGAGGCCTGTGGAGAATTTGGATCCCAATAAATGTAGAATTATTTTCAATGTTTAAGACTACAGAATAGGGTTGTCACCTTATACTCAATATTCAAATATCTGTTGGAGCGTGGAGGGGGACATCATACTCTAACCGTAGATAAACATTTGAATATAAAATAAAAAGCTGAACAGCACAGGGCACCTGGAGCAGTGAACCACCTGATCTAGCAAAGGTCACTCCCAGTGCAACCTGAACAGACGAAAAAGACACCTAGAGGAAATAGGAGCATAAAATTCACTCTGAGTGGACAATAACAACACCGAAACATTTGAGTCAGGGTAGGAACACCATGTGGAAGCACTTTAGGCTCCCCTGTGTGTTGATTATGTGCAAAGCAATTGGCTGACTATGTCAAATCTGCAGGCATATTTGTCTGCCTTTCACCCTCACAGTCTAGTAATGCCTTGTCAAGAACTCAGCCCAGCTTCTGAATAAGTCCATAATAAAGCTATTACAGACAAGATTTCAAGCTTCATATAGAAGGACATGTGGTCCATCACTGTTGGCCCTACTACAGAATGGATGGGTTTTTATGCAAACATTTTGCAACATCAGGAGGAAACTGCAGGTCTGCTATAACAACAAGAATTCGGGTAAAACTTTCCAGTCCTCTTTAACTGCTCCCTTAAAACAGATAACTACCAAAAAAGGAACTCCACAAACTAGTCTTTCCCTAATATAACTGGAGTTCTTGTTGTGAAAACACTCCTTAAAGAACCCATATTAAGCTTTTTCAAGTTTTACACCCTCTAAGCTCTTTTACGTGTCTCCTCCTGAATTCATATAGAAAAACAACAGAACAGTTTTTGCCTGATGATTATTTCTAGAGCAGAAGGTTTTACCTTTGATTCAGAACTAAATATATGGTGACCAAAAAATGTTATATTTTTAAGATTCATTATTTTGGTTCCACTTTAGTATAAGAAGAGCAGTTGAATATGCAGCTTCTCTTTAAAGGTTTAACACATTTTAATGTCTCAGTCACAATCTGTTTGCCAAGCTCCAAAGATAGCTCTTGTTTCCTGTACATGATAAACTCTGCATTCAGACTGATCAGACGGTTGGAATATTACATAACAACTCATTTACATATTGAAGCTATAACCATTCGTTTACAAAGAAATTATGCCTCTTTGGTCTGCCTTGCTGCAGTTTTGTCACTGTCGGTGTTTGTCATGTAAACTGCCCCCCTGTTGAAGCCTTTTGGTCTCAATCAACACAAACACACACACACACACAAACACACACCTTCGTTTTTCTTTGTAGTGCTTTTGTTCTTATTTATCTCCGTTTTGTATCTATATTTATGTGGTTTGCTCTCTGGGAAGCACTTTGTGATGAAACTGTGTGTAACAAGCTCTTTATCACTGAAATTTGACTTGTCTTTAGAGGGTTCTGGTATTAGGCACACAGGTTGAACAAGGCAAAACAAGCCTTTCCCACCAGAACACAGAGTGCCTGCTTTGTGCGGAACAGCTGTGACAGTAAAGTAATAGACTGTTGCTGCCAGAGCTTCACCAACTTGAAATTGCCTTTTTTTGGCTTTATTTTACTTTGCTGCAGCAGGAGGGATTGGCTCCCAGATACAATGTAAACACCATTAATATACTTTTCCAGATAGGTGGTGGCAAAGTGCAGGTTACAGGAGTAGCTCTTTTGAAGAAAAGCTACAAGTTCAGCTGCAAACATGAAGATGTCTGTGGCTGATAATTCATCTTCCGCACAAAGGGGCCACAGAAGGAGGGTTCAGTTGTTTGGGCTGTTTTAGGTGTCATAGGGAGTAATTGACAGTGACATGAGCAACCAAAGTTAGATTTATAAAGAGAAACTTTTGGAGCACCACAAGTGATTTTGCCCCCACACCCTATGAACAGATGCTGTTATTCTGAATGAATGAATGAATGAATGAATGAATGAATGAACGAAATTTATTTCGGTGCAGTTGCAATAAAACAACTCAGAAGATCAAAGCAAATATTCAAAGTTTTCAAGCTGACCGTAAGGGTGTAGGCAGAAGCCAAAGCTTATTTAAGCCTACCCCTTCTACAAAAACATAAAAAAAATGACAGCATGAACGATGCTGATGCATTGTCGTTGTTTACATTCATTAGAAATATATTCATAATAACATAGACATATTAACTTACATCATCCATGGTGTATTAAAAACCAATTGATTCTTAGAGTCTTTTGAGCCTTACCCATGTTGTGCATGTTTTTATATTTTCAGAAGAAGAATTCCACAAATTTACCCCTGTAACTGACAGACGATGAGATCTCAAGTCAGAGGGGCACTTTCTGACTCTATCTTTTGCCAAAACTATCTGAATAAACAAAAAAAGCCCCAAAATTTAGAGGAAATTTTTTTTTTTTTTGACATATTTTCCCATGATTTTTGTTATATTATGTATGGACTGATTTGTCCAGTTGTATTTACTGTACCAAAGTGACAGTTATTAAAATTATAAATATAAAAATACATATTAGAAACTTAAAAAATCTTTAAAGGAACAACTAAAACAGGCTCAAATGTCTGCATTGCATTTAATTCAATGCATTACGATGAAAGTGTTTAGTATTGAAGAGCACTATTACAGAATTAATTTCCTTCCTTTATACTCTGAAAAGGCAATGGCCGTGAGCCTTATTGGGCTCCCACTCCAAAGCATTATTGGCATAGGGCAAATTGATTAAATTTCCATCTCACACTGTTTAACTGTGTTTGTCTTGAAATGAGGAGTGATCAGGTGCAGAGCTGGTATATTCTTATCTTGAAGGTGAAATTACTGCACCTTGGACCCTCCTTAACCTTGCCTACACTCCAAAGTCTGGTGCAGCGCAATCCTGGCATTTAGAGGAAACATGGGGGGAAAGAATGCACCTATTTGATTAAAAAAATAAATAACACTCTCCCCTTAGCTTGTCCCATATACTCACAATGCCAAACATCCCACACTCCTCACATGCTGATACCAAAGCATTGTCTGATAAATTTAAATCAAGCTTTTTAACAAGGGCCAAGAGGCAGTGCTCCCAGCTTCTCCTGTGCAGATGATTTAGTCATTTTTACCAGTGCTGTTTAACATGTCTCCTGAGTGTGATAAAAAAAAAAAAAAAAACTTCAACGAGCAAGAAAAAACTGCGGCATCAAGACGCCTCCTCCTCAGTATGTTTATGGCACCTGTAGCTGCAAATGAATAGGCCTACCATGGTTACATCTTAGCTGGTTTTGTCAGCAGTTTAAGCCCATTGCAGAGTATGGATGTCAGAATGAATGCAGTGTTGTTGGCAATATGGCATCACAAAGTGTGTAACCAACCAATTGCTACAGAGTTGACTTGTAAATTTATCAGAGCAGATTGGGCCCATGAAAGGAGCCTTAAAGGGTCAGGAGCTCTGACAGAAAATAAGGTAGTATCAGGAGTAATTAACATATGAAAACTACAGATTTCTTTAACATAAGTGATTATGAACATTACCTGGCAGTCACCAAAAAATGTATATATAAATCTGATTAGGCAAAAGATAAGATGTCACCTCTCAATAATAAAGTTCAACTCAATAGTAGGGATGGGAATTGATAAGATTTCATCAATACCAATGCTATTAACGATCCTGCTCATCAATCCAATTCTTTAATGATTCTCTCTTTGATTTTCAGCAGATTTTCTGTGTGGGCAAATGTTGGCCTGTAGATTTTCAGTCGCAACAATGTCAAACACACATGTCACAGCATAAATAACTGCTTCTGCAAGTTGGTGGTGTTTCCACTCACTTAAGGTTGTGCAGTAGGTGCCTTTTGTAAAAAACTTAAGCCACAATTCTGACCGCTTCTGAACCCTGTCAGTGGAAGGAATTGATAAGGGAATTGATTAGCAAGAAGACTCATGATATCGATACTTTGATGGAGCTGTTAACGATTCTCAGCTGGAATTGGTTTTCTATTCCCATCTCTACTCAGTAGAGACAAATATAAAGAGGGCAAATTTATTGTCCTAGTGTTCATAAATTTGTCTCTTTTTTACGTCTGCCAAGGAGGTTTTGTTTTCGCCGGGATCTGTCTGTCTGTTTCTTCGTTTGTTTGTTTGTTTGTTTGTCTGTCCGTTAGCAAGTTTATGCAAAAACTACTGGATGGATTTACATGAAAATTTTACCAGAGGTGAGGTTTGGTGCAAGGAAGAAGCCAATACGTTTTGGTGCTGACCGAACCAGATTGACGTCACAAAAAAAACTTAAGTTTATAACAGCAAATCCAATTCATTTATAGCATTATCGGAATTGTAGGTTATTTGCAAACTGACGTCTAGTTTTTCAAGCCTATGTCACTACATTTCCCAGCTTCCCTTGCAATGCCAGCGGAGGAGTTTTCCACGCCGCTCCATCTGCTGTCTCTTCTTTGTCCCAACCACAGCACCATCCAATTGGTTACACACTCTGGTTACACACAGAGCACGCCAATTAGCCAATCAGCACTGAAAGCTGCACCTGTAGAGTTCTGCTCACAGACACAGCAGAGAGGAAGTTTTGCCAATGGAGAAAGCCCAGCGCTGTTCTGCTGATAATGTCAATACAGAAATCATCTGTCTGTGTGTGTGAGTGTAAAAACCTAACCCCCAAACTCCACATAGAGCGAACACGCCACACACAGAAGCGGCATGTTCACTCTATGTGGAATTTGCTCCAACCAACAGGTTGGCAACATTGCCCACTGGAAGCACCGCGGCACACACAACACGAACATCTGTACAAGCAGCAGCAAATTGGTTCAGTCAACAAGTTACAAGACCCACTACTAACTAGGTCACTCTATTGGATGATATTTATGTCAACAATAATCACACTTCTTGCAGATTGCTATTTTTCATTCCACAATGTGCATATAAAATAAATATAGGACTATAATGTTGGGTGGAAATCACAATTTATGGGTGGAACTGAGCTGCTTGGTGGAGGTCTGCGCTCTTGGAGTGCTTTTCTAGTCTTGCCACTGTATCTGTAAGCTATCTATTGGGCCCCAATGATGTGCTCATGGTGGATTCATGTCAGGTTTGGATATATGCATACAGTATATACACATGTGCATATGGTTACTTTTATATGTGTACATATATATGTATATCTTCTGTATGGCCTTCTCTATTTCAAAGTTTCTTTAGATAACATTTGTTAGGATTTGATGCTATGCAAATAGAAATTGATTGATTGATTGATTGAAATATGACCTCTTGAACCAATCTAGTAAAGAAAGTAAGTGCATCAGTATTAAGAAGTGATAAATTCACATGCCTTGCAGTAGTGCTCAGTGAGCCTTTTATGTTGTTTCTAATGTTGTGGGAAAGCATCAGTGAAATATAATTTGAATGTAAGCATCAATGTATTTCATACAGTCCCGTGTCTGCGCTGTGTGTCTTCTATGGATGCAGACACATCCAAAACTGCAATGCACCACACACTTTTTCGACAACACGCTATGCCATAAAAGTAAGGTCAACCTCGACAGAAAGCAAATTCCTTTTCACTTGAGTTTGTCTTTCTGAGCTCTGTGTTTGCACTGATTGACAATGCTTCCTCAAGCTTTTTTTTTTCTATTCAGAGGCTCAAACATGATTCATACATGCTTTAAGTGTGCACAATGCCTCCTCTAACTCTAAGCCTTGCCACCTGTCCACTGCAGGGACAGTTTGTCTTGTGTATAATAACAGGGTGTCACCAAAAGAGTACAAATCAATGGGAGCCAACAGCTTTCTGAACTGAAAGATTTTCTTTGGCCTGAAATCACAAACAAAAACAAGTTAATTTGAGTTGAATGCTGTCACTTCAGAGTGATTGCAGAATATTCTTTTCGTTATTTATCTGCACTTTTGTACCACCACTCTCCACAGACACGTCTTGGTCACAAAAAAATAGAGCGAGGAAAAACATGTAGGTTATGTTGATCTGTTGGTCTGTCAAATTCTTTAAATCGAGAAAATGAGAGCCATTAAAATCACTTTGTATATCTGCGTTGTGGAAACAAAAGAGAGGTCAAAGGTACTCAAAACATTCATTTAGGACCACTGATTAACAGGTGTAAATGTTGGTGTAGTTATAACTTTGACAAATTAATCTTGAATGAAGATGGCCTAGTGGTTAGGTCAGGCTCAATATCAAGAGGTCCTGATCCATGTTCAGTATGGTAGTATGAACTGGAATCAAACCCAAAATTAGATGTTTCTTCTATTTTACAAATTCAAAGACAAAAATACTCCTATTTCAGAATTTAACATAAAATATGATGCATTACACACAAATAAAATGAGACCAAACATTTCCCTGAGTCCCTCTGAGTATGCACCAAGCCGGATTTCATCCTATCCATCTAGGAGTATCCTTCATTATTACCCACACTTTATTATGGTTTCTTACTTTATTCATTTTCCCATCCAAACACAAAGTCCAAAAATACAACTTGAATAGCATAAATCCTTGGACAGTTGTGTTTGGTAAAAGAATACAACAATTGAAGAAAAAAAAAAAAAAAAACACTCAAGTCAAACCAAAAATTGCTTGTAATTTTGAAGCCATTGGGTATAATTTGTATCTCTCAGTAAAATTCCCTTTGACAAGGCAGCCCACACCTCCCTTGAGACATTCCTCTTTTCTCCCATAACAGTTTCCTGCGATCAAAGAGTCAATTTCCCAACTGAAACACATCATGAAATTATACAAAACATTTTAACACCATTATGCATACTATTCTGGGTATTTCCAAGGGGAACCTAAAGACATTTTGTTTGTATTTTCCCACTTTGGTTTCATGATGTTCATTATTGATTCTTTTGTAATGATCTTTGGGGGAACGTATGTGCTCACTCCTCCTTTCAAAAGCCGCAAACATTCACAGCCTTGGCCATTAGCAATGATGCTGTTAAGCTGTGCAAAGGGAATCCATTTTCTAACTTTGTGTTGCTTGAGAGACAGTTTTCCAAGTGCAGTATTTGCTTTGTTATGCGGCAAAAACTTCTAAATGGTGATTAATGATTTTCTCGCCTTCCTGGCCTGACTTTGTGGTTTGTATTTCTTCTCTGTGACACTGTTGACGGGTGACATTACAGCCCATCTTGATGCAGCATTAAGTACAAATAGCGACAACAGGGGTCACTTTCTCCTGGCAAACAGCTTCGGCGCCACAGCTCGCGGGAGATCAGAAAAGTGCCATTTCCTGTGAAAGTGAGAGCGGCTCGCGGTCCCCAGAGCCGCAGCAGTGGAGCCTCTTTCTTCCTCTTATCATGCATTCCCATCCACAGACATCCAACAAAGCCTTGGCTCAATAAAGAGGAACATTTCTATTTCCCCAAAGCAGCCTGCTGGTGTGAAAGCATCAGTATGTGTGTGTACATGAGAGAGCGGGGGAGGTAAGAGGAGCAGGAGGAATAACAAGGTTAATGGCAGGGACCACTGACGGTGCTGATTTTCTATTTTTGTGGGCAGCGCAGGTGGGAGGGCCAGGTGTGTCAATGTACACAAGAACACGAGAAACTATCACCTGCAGGTTATATGCCCCTGCAAAGTAGTCAATTGCAAGACAGTGACAGAGTACAGTGGTTTAAGAAGAAAGGCTGGAGTGGAAGTTTAAACATAAGGCCCAATGACCTTGAATTTTGACCTGCAAATCTTATTGGTTTATCGATTAGAGAGAGTGGAAATACGAGCAAAGTCTCAAGAAAATCATGTAATGACTTTATAATATATAATAACATATTTAAACCACCTTTGAGTCAGAGAAGACACAAAATAGAAAAAAGAAAGTCCCACTACATAGCTTTCTTTAGATATCTATGGAAATAAAGGTTAAACAGAGGGTCAAATAACCTTGAGCTTTGATCTGTGACCTTCAAATCAGACTACTTTATTCCTTAGTGAGAAAAACCGGCCGTTATGAACAGAGCGGTTATGTGAGCGTGGAAAGAATGCAGCTGTGCTTGATTCATAGGCTTTTTGGACCAAAGCATGTCACTAACGTTCATGAAGACACCAAGGATCCATGTTAAACTGCAGAAAAGGAGCAAAATATGGGACCTTTAAGTCAGAGTAAGAATTTGTGCAAATTTTGAGAAAATCCTTCAAAGTTTCCAAAGCCTGTCAAATTTTGTGTAATCTAGCCCTCCCACCACTAGCTGGGGCTGAAGCTGCAGTCTTCGTTCCTGCCATCTGGCCTAATGTCACACAATGACCAGGAAATACACATCCAGCTTTGAGCAATAACATTGTTTAAGCTTGGAGAAGTTTGTTAGTATTCTGTGCCATAAAATGAAGATAAAAGTGCATTTAGGCTGCATCAAGTGGCATCTGCATACTGACTGGAGCAATGTGTAAACAAATTCTGCTCAAACTTGTAGACATAAGCCAAAGACTATAACAGAATTGGACAAGGCCTTGTCATAGGAGCCTTGAAATGCCGAAGATGTTCCAACTTTAGCATCACTGTAATTTGATATTGTCATTGAACACTACGCTTGCTTTCCTACTGTTGTGATGTTCGCCTAATTCATTCCACAATTCATTCCATTGTCGTTTGCTTGCCTTGTTTGGTCCTTGTTAGGTTTGGGTTGCTTTCACACTCACAATGAAACAAACTCTGGTCTGCTTGGAAGTGAACTGAAACCTTATTTTTTTTGATGGTTCTTTGGTCTGAACCAGAGTTTGTGTGAGTTTTCACATCACCCCAAATAAACTCAGATTTCCAAAAAGCAAACCAACTTTTTTCCCTATGCCAGTGTGGGGGCATTATGCTGTAATGGATGTAGGTACAGGAGGTTGGATGAATAGAAAACTGAATGTAAAACACTTTGCCTGAACAACTGCTAGATAATGTGACTTTTTTGAGAGAATTTCACGGGCTGTGTGTTTAAATTTGGTTCACCATGTGCACGGCAATCATCAAAATATCTTCTGGAGGGTACCAAGATTCACCCACTGCTGTCAGTCACACAGACAGAGAGAAGAAAAATATAACTTTCATATTTCCTCCTGAAACACTTTACAGGCGAAGGAAGTAGAAGAAGACTGCAGAGTGTGTGGGAGAGGAAAGTAACCTAGTCCTAATTAGCGACTGGGTTACCGCCCTGTTTGTTATAATCTTTCTCTCTTCTGTCTTTTTTCTTTGTGCCTCCACACTAAAGCCTCAGAAGCAGGGAAAGATCTAAATTTTGTTGTCCCTAAACAAAGCTGACAAAGTGATATCTGGTCTCTCTCTCTTGCATGCAAGGCACTCTCTGCTGTCACTGCTGGAGCTAAACCTCCCCAATTAAGTTTGATCTTCCTCTTTATCTGCTCCCTGTTTGTGCGAGGGGAGACAAAAATGATGGCTCCTAATGAACCGCATAGTGAGACAAGTGGCTATTTGGTCGAGGTGGGGCATGAGACAGGATGCAAAACCCCGAACAGTAAAAGTCAGTTTTGAAAAGTTGATGTTACAGATATAAACCAGCGATGAGGGAGGTAAGACATGAGTCAGCACTCCCACATGAAAGGGTGAACAAGTACTGTATGACTTGTTCTGTGTAGGAAGTGACAGTCCGAGCTCCACCAGAGGAACAACTGCACATCTTTGAGATATGACACACAGAGAGATAAAGGGGGAAGTAATGTGTGGACAGTTGGCAGTGATAGGATGAAACACAGCATTGGACTTACTAATCTGTAAGGAGGTGGAATGTGTTCTCAGGTCATCATTTTTTCTACTAGTATGGCATGTGATGGCATGAGTGGCATGTAATTTGACAGAGATAAGCATGAGTATTTTTCCAAACAACTTTTGGATTTCTGTTATCCCATTTTATATTACAGGCCTATGGAGTTCTGTGCTATCAAAGCATCACATTCAGCCAATTAAGGCCAAAAAGTGTCACATTTACACCCATTTTAACCAGGAGTTTTATATCATTTGGCCTTGGCAACATGAAAATGTTTTATGTCTTATACTTTAAATTGCAGGCCAGGCTTCTAATTTTAATTTATACTGTTTTCCAGTAGATGGCTCCACTTTCTTATTTTGGTACCCTTAGGCAAAACATGCAATTTTCCATTCAACCATTAGAAAATACACAAAAAATACACAAATTATTATTCTCTTTTTTTATGAATGACCTGGGTAAAGACATCAAAGCTAAAACAGATGCAGCAAGAAGCTGAGTGATTTACTGAATTTTAGGTGAGAGCAAACAAAAAAAAAGCATTGATACGATTACCTAATCTACTAAACACATTAACAAAGTTTCTCTTTTCATAATCATGATTCCACTCCACTCCAGGTGGAGGGACACGTAAGCTGTAACATATGCCAAAGAAGTACCAAAACAGGAGCTTGCCTTTGGAAAAATAAAGCATTATAAATGTGTTCAGTAGAGTTGTGTAATTGACCAATTGTTGTGTTATGAGTTAACATTTACCTAAAATTCATTAAATTATGAAAATGTCTTGGCCCCATCTGCGGCAGTTTATAGCGTCTAACATTCTTGCCTGTTCTACCCATACAGGGACAGAGTTGATCAATACTGTTGTGGTTAATGCATTTGTCTCTAATATTAACCTCATGTAACACTACTTCAAAAATATTGAACTATAACTTTAAGAGACCAAAGTCGCTGTAGTTTCTTTGCCAACCTCAACATTGGTGAATTTCATGTTGCTTTAGCATGTCAAAATTCTTTGCCTTTACTATAACATTTCATGTGATTATTTTTTTCTTAGACACGGGCTGAGTTCTTGTGGCATCATAACAGAGAATCAGTAGGAGTTAGATAGTCAATTACCCTGTTCTTTTTCATATTTTTTTTCACCAATACTTAAAGCTGCATTCACAGCTCACAACTTTTGCCAACCTATAGGGAAATGTTGAGCTGAGTCAAGCCAAGCAGAACTATGTTAACATCATTTGGGCTACATCGAAGATTCCCGAGTACATCCTCATAATAAATTTCTGACATTTTATCCAACATGCTTGTAAATGACAGCAAGAGTTGACCTCCACTTACCTTTGCTACCCTCTGTTACAGCCTTTATCTCTGTCAGCTCCAGCTGCTTGCTCCTCAGGACAGGGTTCCTGTTGTATGACTTGAGGGTCCTGTTGGGGACAGCCGTCTTTCGTCCTCTAGGTATGGTGTTGGAATACTGAGACCAGCTGCAGCTGCATGTGATGAAATGGCAGATACATCCACTGTATATGACATTTGTTGAGTGATGTCACATTACGTTTGTACAACGTTCAGCAGCACCAAGTTGCGTTAGGCCAAAGTTCCCCTCAGTTTCCATCTAAGTTACATCTTAGCTGGCCAACAATTAAAATCCATCAAGAATTAGTTGGGGGGCCATTGGGAGATGTCATCCTCCACCAGCACGATGTTTCTTTCCAGTTTAGATGTGTCAACCTGCTTTGAACACAGCAAAACTGACCCCAGGAACATATTCTCACCAAAATTTTCATGATATCTAAACGCTGGTCGACATCAGCTACTATATGTTGATGTGTGAATGCCTCTTAAGGTTATCTTTCTTAGCATATTTAAATAATTTTATTGTTCCATGTCACTTATATTATTTTGGTTGATGTTCTTTTAAACTCAGACCTCTGAAGTGTCAGGCTCCTTTAACTCAGAGTGGCCTGAAAAAAAAAATCCTGAAGAATTTTTATCCAAGAGCCTCTGGTAACCAGAGCACATTTGTTGTAGCCTTGGTGGGCCCAGTGGGAAATAACTTTGTGGCTCTGGCAGTGTTACTTTAATGCTTTACCCACTGAGCTTTACAGTAACAGATCTGGCACATTTTTCCTCTGGGAGCAGTTGAACCGTAAGTCACAGCTTCACAGGCTCATAATGTGAAAAAGTAGAAGCAGAGATGAGGGTCTCCCCCTCTATACCATGTCGGCCATGATGAAAACTCCTTGTCGGGCTCTGTTATGGGGCCTGTGCAATATGATGTGAAGGGTTCATAATGACAACCATTTGTTTCCATTACTTCTCACAGCTTCACACAGAAACCTGACCCAACTTTGTCAGCACAGCACAGAAGAGAGGAAGAAGAGAGGGAACTAAAGAGAGTGCAGGGTAGATAGAAACTGTACCACACCAGGACATGATTTGTTTTGAGCTTGTTTATGAAGTTTCAAGATGAAATACCCATACATTGTTGCATTTCCTGTCAAGTGTCACAGGGGGAGCTGGAGCCAACCCTTCTCATCAATGGACAGCACCTTAGGGCTAACATAAACACGCAACCATTAACACTCACACCTAAAGGCAATTCAGCGCTTCCAATTCACCTCACAAATATTATTTCTGGCTGTTCAAAGAGGCCACAGTTGCTGGAGGGAACCCAGCCATGCTTCGGGACAACATGCAGACCTTTAACAGCTCAAAATTGATACCAAGGGTATTCTTGTGAGTGTGGTCAGATCAAACTCCAGTATCCTAAATAAATATTACAGATTGTAACAGGAAGATGGCAGTAAACTGGGTGAAAACAACCTTAAGTTCACTCTGCAGACATGATTTCTCCAGTTTCTCTTTTGAATAGCCAAGTTTCAAGCCACATCAGACTAAGGGGCCATCAAATTAAGAGGGCAGTATGTGGTCTGCATACCAGCCTAGGGAGACAGTTAGTTTGAGTCAAGATGGGAAAACCATCACTGAACAGTGACAGTTCACTGAGACATTTTTTGATTCCTACCATCCATAATCCCATCAACAGTTACTGTCTGGATCAAAGGACTGAAGACCCTATGACTCAAGTGACCCTGAAAGTGCCCACTGGTCACACCTTAGGGTCAAAGAAAAGCCCCATAGGCACTGCTGCTTCAAGCCATAGTCTTTATGCCTCAGTAACGTGTAACCTCTACTGTGAACATTGTAGAGATGGAGTTAGTATCAGAGGCATACAAATAAGTGAGAAGGGAGCATGCAGACTCTGTTATGTGAAACATGTTCATGTGAGAAACATTCTCTGTGTGACACCCTCTTGCGAGCCTCCAAAGCTGAACTACACTAGCCCTTTTCACAGTGCCTTAAAAAAAAAGCACTGCAACAAGTCGCCGTCATCATTACACCTCAAGACATTTAAATTCATCCCCTGGAGTCACAATAACTACTGTATATCAATTCATGCTGAAATACAGCTTGATGTGCATGACTCGTCACGTGCCCCCTGATACAGACAAAGGCAGAGACACTTCTGCCTCCCACGGAGTCCGCGTGCCTCCCTTTCGCCAACATTTCACTTCTGATACTTCCTCTGCCAATGGAGCAATTTGTTACCAGATCTCATCTCTCCAACATTCACACTGGAGGATAAGATTCCCAGGGGCGTAAAAATATTACTGCTTGAAACTGCAGTGTGAATGGGGCTACTGTGGAAAGACAAAAATATTACATCCTTGTGGAACCAAATTAATATCTCGAGGTTTCATGATGATGGAGCTTCATTGAAGGGCTTTAAGATGTGCTGTGAACGGGGCTTAAGTCCAGATCTTTATCATAATAATGGTCAACAGAGGCTTAAATTTTTATCTCCCCTCTACTCAACTTTTGGAACAGATGAGGCTTAAAGGGGAAGAGGTGAAACGTCTTCATTTACCTATAAAAAAAAGAATCCAATTGCCACTTGGATTAAGCTTTGGATAATAATAACCTCAATAATTAAGAACATCCACAACATGAGCCTCAAAAGTGTAAGAATGGTACTAAGAACAAATCATTAATCTGACTTTCAAAGCAGTTGTGTGGCTTAAAGATCGTGTCAGAGTGGTCTAATTTTGCTCCCTATGTATGGTCTTCCGGAAATCTTTTGTATAATGGTGACAGAATATGCTCAATTTATGAACAACTAAAACAAGTAATTTCATTAAAATGGTGGTTTCTGTGTGAAGATAGCTGAGTACTGGGATGATGTTTGGAGAGGAATGAAAACTTAAGTTATGAACTACTCAATACTTTTGAGGTGCTATATTTTGGAAGCTTCACACCTGAAAATATACATAACAAAGACAGGTGCCTGACTGAAATATTTCCTGTGGTGCCTAAGAAGGCCAACGCTAGAAAGTCACTTAAGGAGGACCCCCCACACACACAAACACACACACACACATATACACACAGATGATTGCAACAATCCTTATACTGCAGACTAGACTATAGACTTAAAGACTAAAGAGAATGACATTTGAAAGAGAAATTATTGACTACTGTTAGCTGACACCAATTGTTGCAAGTTCAAGAGTTGGTTTTATTGTAACCCCATAGAAATATGATTAAAAATGACCGTTAAAAATGTGGTTTCTGAAAGTGTAACAAAACATGGGAAAATTGACTTTTCATTCAATTAGCTGTGAATGAGTCAGAATGACAGCATGTGTTTCACATACACACCGGGACGGATAAGCGCTCACAGTGTTAGAATCCCACTGGGTGCGTGTCCCTCTCTCACCAGTAGGATGCCTCTGACACTACCTCTGGAGACGGAGTAAATGGTGGTTCTGAAAACATGATGCTTCAGGCTCCGCTGTTGCCAGAACAGAGGCATAGAAAGCCAGTGCTTTAACTTTACAATAAAAAGATACAGTCGACCAGGCTATCAGGCTCCAGTGTCTCGGGTGCCTGGAGTCCTCGATGCCATCATTATTGCGCAGATAACCTCTGTAGCCTCCCCTTCCTCTGATGTATCACCTGGTGGGATTATCTCCCCCTGGACTGTAACTGTAAAATGGCCTCTGCAGGGTTATCTGAGTAGATTACATCCGGGGGAGTGAAGTCGCCGCTTCAAAGGTGGACTGTGAGTCCCTTGTTGATTTAGCCGGGGCAGAGGCTTTGATTACTAAAGCTATGACATAGAAAGATCTGTACCTACACAGCTCTGTGAGGGAGTACAGTGGTCTAAACAGCTCATTACTGAGGAGAAAATGGTACAGGAGTTTGTTATTGATGTTGTACAGTGGATATCAATGCAGCATGGTCGTGTTTTTCATTAATACCTGAGGGGTTTAAGTCAGTGTCCTTCAGCAATAGACTCTTCCAACATTATCTTGAGTTTCACAGTTCAGCTAGAGGGAGAAGCACTTTTTCTTCAGGACCCATGCTGCTCCATGGCGATCCGCACACACCAGGGGGTTAAGCCTCCCAGACAAGCAATACCAAACCACCTGTGCTGCTGCGGCCAGTTCAGCACCTCTGCCTCTGATGGCCCCCCATGGAGAGGGCTGGAGGCAGATCATTACACACATGTGGACCACATAGGCTGATAAAGGTTGTGTAACCTGCACATGCCATGCCTCCTGACCTTTTTTTTTTTTTACCTTCTTCTACAACTTTTCTGCTCAATAAGTGTTCTGACAAAGTCTGAAAATGGATTCTTGTTCAAAGAGAATGTAAATGGTGGTCTTCCTGACCAAACAGCCACATAAAGGAAGCAGTAAGTGCTAAAACAAGGCACATTAAAAAACTCAAAGTATTCCCCTTTACTATGCAGGCACCTTAATAACACCTGAAAAATGTATCTGCTCCTCTGAATACAACAACAAAATGTGTTTACACAAAAGTACAGCAGACACAATTGTCAAGGAAAGCGTAATCACACTAGATGTAACACCTTTTTTACAGGGGATGGGATGTGCTGAGGAGTTGGCTGTTGGCAGAAATGTATATTTCATTTTGTTCCATTTTTGCACCTAGCTGTTGAGGTGTGGTGAACTGTTTGACACTGTTGCCATGTTTCCAGATGCTGAAATGTTGTCAAAAGCTGTAGTGAAACTGTACTTTGTAAGTCTTTTTATAGATGTTACAAGTCTGATCAGAAAAACTTAAGGTAAATGTCAAGCAAGGGAACGTGGCAAAATTCAATACTTACAAAGATGTTTCCCAATAAAAACTTTCAACTGCCTGCAATGATTGTCAACAAGCTCTTGTAGATCATGCCACATGTTCTGTATATGCCTGCCGCTTAAGACTTTTGGTCCAGCATACTTATTTAGGCTTCAATGCTATCATCACTCTAAACCTGTTAATGGCTCTTTTTAGCCTCCCCCTACCCCTGACATATCCTCCATTCTAAAGCACCAGAACAGGTGGACACAGGAAATCTTAGGCTGCATCAGTCTTAAAAAATTGAGACATTTATTGGACGCATGTCTTGCAGGCTTAACCCACTTATGAATTACACTGATGTCCATTGTTTCACAAAACCCTGATAGGGAAGGGTGGGGTGGGAGTAAAGGGATGAGCGTGATGCTATAGGGTAGACCTTTAAGGGAATGGGTTCATATAAGTAGGGGGACAATTCCACAGCTGATACTGTCATCTTTCTTTGTAACTCTTCCACTATATTTATACCGTCTGAAAGAAAAAGAACATCAATTTCAATTAGGAGTTAGGGTTTTGGTACAGTTTGGGATCATTTGGATAATCCGGGACATTTCAAAGCCTGAATTACTAAGAACAGCTCAAAAAATTGAACATCATTTACTTCTGGTGTCTGCTCTCCCAGGTCCTCTTCACAAAACTTAAAATGCTAATGATATTCAGGTGCAAACACACATAAAGCTGCCCTGGTTCCCGCAGTTTGCTCTAGTTTTGTATCTGAAATGGAAAGAAGCCATGTGCACTCTTGATATTTGCAATCCTGGGCTCTCATGTTGACTGAGCACAGTTCTTTACAAATAAAGATGATAAGCTGAGACGGAAGACAGAAAACCTTTCTGTCTCCTGAATGTAAGGAAGACAGTGAGCACCAAACCTAAGAGGAGGTTAAAGAAAGTCCAAGGCACAATGGTTTTAGAAGTCCTAGGAGGTCTGAGGCACCATGGTTTGTTTTGGATGTCCCAGGAGGTTAAAGGCACAGTGGTTTTGTATGTCCTAGGAGGTTTACGCAGAATAGTTTGTTCTTGATGCCTTATGAATCCAAAGACACAGGAGTTTTGGACATTTTATGTAAAGTATAACTGGTCAGTTTTGTCCGTATCAGTTGAAATAGAGCCTTGATTCCACACCTCAGGTCCAGGCTTCCCAATCAGTGGCACCAGAGATTCCAACAGGGCATAAAGAGTTGAAGTCGTCAAAATTAGGTTAATTAAAACATTTTCAATTTTGGCCAGTTATTCATGACATTTGTTCATGCAGGTGATCGTAGGGCATCCAACTCTTTTGAAACAATATGAACAAGTGTTCAGAACCACTGGCAAAAGTTTAGTCTGTTTAATCACCTGATATAGGCTTATCGCAGGAGTTTTAACTAATTTGTTGAGTTCATCAAACTCAAGCTGAAATGTTAAATATTAGTCTTTCTGCCCCGCACAGGCTGCATGTTACAGCTTGAGACTCACAAGTCCTGCTTGGTGTGGCATCAGAGGGTGTTGGGGACAGAAGTGGTGATAAATCCTGTGTCCTCTCAGAAGGCGCTAATAATTCAAGATGATGTGGCCAAATGTCACAGGACACATTTCCCTGTCCCGGCACTAAGGCAGAAGCACTCAACGACGTGATAGATGGCCCTGACTTTCATCTTTCCTCACAGAATCAGTATGAAATCTTAAAGCCTGATCGTGCTGTTGTGGAGGTGTCACTGCTGTTAGCATCATTTTGAATGAAGACTGACAGCGATTGTGCATGGAAATAATTCTAAGCACTTGTTTGGAGTACAGCAGATGGGAGAGTTTAACCACGTCCAATGAATTCAGATTATGTCGGACAGTCTGGCAGTACTACAAAAACTTATTCTCACCTACTTCATGGGACCATGGGGACATTCTTGCACTGCTGTTGAGGAAATGTTTGTTAGCATGAAGCAAAGAGCAAACCATCTGCCACCTTTATAGCTAGAAAAGTATGCTCTTTATGGATGACTGGGTATGGTGAAGACTGCCAATGTCTATATCACTATGCTGCTCTTAGGCATGGACACTGCAATTAATTCATTTTTTTTTAGCTGTGGGTGATTTATGCCTTAAGTTGGAAGGAAGTGGCATTACACAAGGGCGCAAGGGTGCAAACCCTAGGCCCAAGGCTCTGGGTGAAAGGGCCACAAACCCCTTTAAACCAGTAACTGTTGTAGATTTCAGGATGCAAAAATGTTGCAAAAAGAAGACACGAAGACAGAACCAACTTACAGCCTTCTTGCAGGTTTATTGATGATGCAGCAAAGAATATAACTTCAAGCAGCTCTCGCTAGACGGACTCCAGACTAAATTTCCAGATCTACTTTTAGATCTGGAAATTTATCATCCTTTAGTCACGTTTTTACTTTACTGTGTAGGTGATCAAAGTCTTCCTCAATAAGCCCTCTTTCAGCAAAATCATCTTTGATAGCATTTATATGATTGCCAATGTGGCATTGATGTGGCTTCCCTGACAGGTTGATAACATTTATATGCTTGACTCTCCTCAGCATTTGCTAACACATCCCCACCCTTTCTCATCCATTTACATTCCTCTGAAAGTTAAAACTCAGTTTGCTTCCTCTTTGGAGAAACTCTTTTTCTTGGCTCATTCTGCAGGTTTCCCAGATCAGTTATTCATGTGCAGATTTATTGTGGCTCTTCCAAAACTTTCTAGAGATGATTATTACTAGAGTAACTTCACACAACAGTGAGCTCTGACTAAAGGATGAACATCTAAGCTATTGGCAGTTATAGGTCAGGGGTCGGTAATAAAGCCCTATGTTCATCCTTCATTTGATATAAAAATATAGGAAAAATCATGGTTAAAAACGCATTACATTTTTACCAATCATACCACCTTACAACATCCCAGACTTTCTCCCTGTTCTTTCACTGCCTCACTCTAACCACCAAGCAGCAGGTGTTTTTTGTTAAGATGTGATATTCTTAAGAAAAATCCCATTACTTTGTCTCTTTGGCCGAGTCCGTCTGACTCCTACTCATCTAAGCGTGTCAGATCAATAAATCTTCCCATCACCTCCCAGACTCATCAAAGTGTTTCCTGACCTGGCAACCCACTCCGTCCAATGACAAGCCCTCCGACTGAGCCAAATCTACATTAGTTGCACTCCAAACAGTCTCAATAGCCTCTCTGCACCTCTCTACTGTCTTGTTCTCCAGACATAAATGCTTCCTCTTTGAAGGCTTCCAGACTAAATCAATACCCAGAGACAGACTTGGCAAAAACAGAATCCAGATTTCCATCACTTTGGCCCTCTCTTATCCCTACAGCCACAGCCATCAATGCCAGAGCCCAAACAATCAGACAAGTAGACAAAGTCATCAGAGTGTATCGAGAGGATAGATACCTTATCTACGAACTGACCTCACTGTGGTTCACTTCACTCAAGGTGTTATGACACCGCCTTTATTCAGAATAGAGACGCTGTGGTCCACATGTTTGGAGATGATTTTGTTTCTTCATTGTGCAACTAAAAAAGTCTCTTTATTCGTTTCATCCTTTTAAATACTAAAATCAGAAAGTGATATTTTAATTTTAATTTGGCGTTTAAAATGTTCAATAGAGTTTAAAGTCATTATTCAAGCATAATCTAATTTCCATTCAGTTTGTATTGCTCTTTTGATTTTGTTTTAATTTTTCACTCCCATTCAAAACAGCTGTTTCAGTTTCAAGGATCATTTTTCCTTATAGCAAGCAGTCATTCATTCAGTGGTTTGCAGCTGTTTTTTTTAATATTATATCTTAGAAACTCCTCTATAGCTAGGGATCGAAGTTGTTCAGATTTTATTGATATCAATGCCATCAATAATTCTTCTTATCAATCCAATTTTTTAATCCCCTTATTGATCCCTGTGGGTTTTCTGTGCTGACAAAATTCAACAATGTCAAACACATCACTCTAGATATTTAATGCTGTGCTGCATAGATGGATTTTTCTGCAAAATGTGGGGCTTCCTACTATTGAATGTTGTGCAGTAAGCATCTTTTGTTTATAAATGAACCCATGATTTAACCACTCTTTCCCCCACTCTGCCATGATCTTTGACTTCTTTGTCATTTTTGCTGACTGCCTCTGATGAGAGTGTGGCATCTTTGATTTGCAAACATACAGAACAAAGTGGAGGGAATTGATGAGGAAATTGCTCAGCAAAAAGACCAATGACATCAATTCCTTGAGGGAGTTGTCATCAATTGTCAATAGGAATTGTTTTTTTATTGCCATTCCTATTTAATGCAGTGAGTAAAAGAAACAGACAAATTCAATAACAATCACTAACAACAAAAAGACAAGTGGGGGAAAAAGGACCAAAAAAACATGACAGCTTGACTGGTTAAGTGTACATTGGATTAAAGTTGTGGGAATTAATAAATACTTCCATAATTGTACAGAACATCCTCAAGAACCTCTTGGTGTGATCAATGAAAGTAACTTATATCTTAAGGAACTTTAGGTGAATGTTAGATCAGGAATACCTGATTTCTTCCAGATGTTGCATGATATAAGTGAGTAAATTCATGATTGTATTGCTTTTTATTTATTAAACTTGCACTGTATTTGCACAGTTTTGCCTTTTGGATTGAAATAACTGTTTTATTCAGTCTTTTAATAATTTTGTTAAATAAGATAAATGAAAACAAGTAATAAATGAGTCATTTCATTGTGTAATTCAGATGTCCTTACTAAGGCTGCCCACAAGAGGGATAAAGAGGGAAGCTTTATTGGGCCCAGCGTCATGAGGATTAGCAAAGACACCGTCCATCCAAGACCGTAATTTCAAATTATTTTTGAACCTCATTTGGGGGTTTTTTTTTGTCAGCGCAAAGCAGCCCAGAAGGTGACTAACCCCACTTATTTAATATGTTATCATTATTGTCATATGTTGGATATACTTTGTTTTTTGGTTGTTTTTTTTTTTTTTTTTTAACTTTTTATGACTTTGCTTGAGTGGCAGGACAGAGGTTGGGGAGAGAGAGAGTATGGAATGAAATGGGGGAAAGGATCCACAGGGTTAGCTACTTCAAGGACTACTGTCTATGGACAGGAAGTTGTATCAACCACAAGGCCACAGGCCTTTCCTTCACATTGACTTTAATGACATCTGAGGAGGGCCCATTTACCAGTCCCTTCAGGGGCCCAACCATTTCTTTGGGCAGGCCTGGTCTTTACTATTTATTGCATTGCTCTTGAAATGTTTTTGTACTGCATTGTTGAGCAAACACTTAACAAGTTGTTAAAAAAATACAAAAAAACACGACTGATATCAGTATCGGCCAAGAAAAACCTGATCAGGGCATCCCTAATATTTTTGTATCACAGAAACTTTGAGTTTTTTTAAGGTTTGTCAGATTGAAATACTGTATGTTCTATTAAGAGCAAATCATAAGGTCATGTATTTTTATTACTGAACAGAATAAGGTATTAGTTCTGTGACAATGTGCTCCTTTGATATTTGCCGTTTGTGTTTAATTCATCATGTCCCAAGGCCAAAAGTATCATGAACTGGACTTGCTTCTTTGCCCGAAAACACAAAGTGTGCCTACTTTCTCCTTGCCATGCCCCACAGACTGAAGGAGGAAAATATCCCTCTGCCGGTTTACCCAGTCAGCACAATGCTTCAGTAACAGCCTCTTGCAGCACAAATAGTGGTGTATCACAATTATCCCGGAGCCAGGCGTGTGTGACTGTTGAGGGGAGTTGGAGGGCACCAGCAGTGACGTCAGGGTAAATTGAGACGGTGTTCACAGAGCGTTGTTGACAGCACTGTAAACAGCGGCCAGGTGGAACAGTGCACTTCAAGCAACTGCTTTTCATAAACAGATGGGCGCTGTTTATGGCTGCTGCACCTTTTTGTTGAGTGAATTTATAATTACAGATTAGGCAGGCAGAGGTAATTGGAAGTTGAACACACTGTCTATCTCTCTGCTTTCGGCAAGTTCCCATCACAAACTGACAGGATGCAGTTGCCTTGGTCCAATCTAAGTGCTCCTCACATTTAAAGGTTCCTGTGACAAGATTTAGCTTGAAATACACTACCAAGAATACCTGCATTTTTTATAGACTAGCTCTATCTATTCTGGCACCCTGATGAGATTATTTGGTGCCCCTATCCATCCAAAAAACCTCCAACCCTGCATAATTTTCATAAGCCACATGATAAAGTACAAAAATTAGTGAAACCTTACAAAACTGTATGCCATTACTATGATGCTGAACGATAGGAGGACATCACTGGACCTGTTAGGGCACAACTCAGACCTCTTTAAGTGGTCCAGTTTCTCTCCCAAGATTCTTTTTCAATAAAATGCACTTTTCTAATGTAATTTCAAGCACTCTGAAAACTTTATTTTTATTTTACAAGCTATGATGGTGGCTGTCCTGAACCACCTTTTGGTTAACCTAGAACTAGGCAAAAGGTCGGAGTCAAGGCGGGCCTTGAACCTCCTGGAAAAGAGATTCAGCACACGTCAGCCAGCCAGAACAGCTGTGCTTTGTATGAGTTCATATCCTTCATAAAACTAAAACTAAAAGATAAAGAAATAATTTGCCCTCACACAGTATGTGCTCATTAAAAATAATAAATGAATATTAAGGTTATTTAGACCTTGATGATGTAAACATGCTTCTTTCTGCTGTAAGAACTGTCTCCTTTAAATAGTCACATGGCCTATAGTGCCTCTGCATCCAGCCGGGGCTGCAAATAGTCCAACAGGCCGTGCTGCTGCCTCACAACAACAAGGTTGCTGAATCATCGCCCCAATTGGACAGGGCCTTTCTCTGTAGTGTTTGAATGTTCCCCCAGTGTATGAGCGGGTTTTCCCCAGGTAGTCCCATTTCCTCCTACTGACCAAAAACATACTTGTCCGCCTAATCTGTGACTCTGAATTGCCCTTGAGTGTAAGTGTGCGAGAGGATGTCTGTCTCTATGTGTCAGCCCTGTGACTGGACAGGGACAAATTCAGAGTACACCCTTCCTCTCCCCCAATGTCAGCAGGGATAGGTTTCAGACCTCTGTGACCCTAAAGGCTAAGCTGTAAATGGATGCTTGTTGATTAATGGATGCATCCAAGTGGCCACTCCTAAAAACATCCGAGTTTTTGTACTCCCGCATCAGCCTCATTTTTAAACAGTGGTGGCTAAACTACCCCATTCAGAGAAGCCTGTGTAATCTGCTCCCCAACCGCGGGTGTGTGTGTGTGTGTGTGTGTGTGTGTGTGTGTGGTGGTGGTGGTGGTGGTGGGGGGGGGGGGGCATCAGAGTGTCCCAGGGGGCCCAAGACTCTGCCAGCTATGAGGTTGTCAAAAATTTGGTTTAAAAACATAACCTCCTTGGCAGAGGTCAAAATAACTAACCAAAGAGATGAACAATTTAAAGCCATGCCAAGTCTTTTGGTTTAAACAGTGTGTTATCAAAGAGTCTATGAAGCAAGTTTTAATAAGAAAGAAAAAAATTTAGATCATGTTATATGACTGCAAGCAACACTAATGGAGCATATTTTTTATCGATTTATATTTCATTGCTGTCTCATGCTCATGTCCATGTCCATGCTCGAAATAAAGACTTCAATCAATCAATCAATATTTATGAGCAAGGGAGTTAACTTTAATCCTATTGTGTGTTTGTGGCTATTCCAAGTTCATATGCAAGCAACATGAAGTACTGAGTTACAGAGCATAATTTCCCAACAAAGGTTCCTGGCATGAGGATGAAGCTTCGTTATATGCGGATTAAATTTGATAAGTGAGAAAATAGTCCTACAGTACAACTGCCAGTTTGTTTGTAAAGAAAACTATTCATCGACAATTTCCTCTCAAGCACTCTCATGGCTCTCATCCTAATCACGCTTCAATTTCTGGCTTGTTGTCTCTCGTGTCAAAACACTGCCTGGCTGCAAACATGAGCCAAAATCGAGGCCTTCAGCTCATCGCCATCATCCTTCAAGCTTTTTGTGCATTTCCGATTGCCTCCAATGTTTGTCAACGAGAGCTGAGACAGCTGGGGCTGCGCTTCTATTCATGAACCGTTCCTCCCGTGTCTGCACAACAAAGCGGAGTATAAAAAGAGAGAAATAAACCATCGGAGCTGCCAAAGCGTTGAGTGAAAGGTGGGGAGAAGTGTCTTGGCAAGCTTGTGAATTTCTCTAGTCGTCTTCCACTGAGGATGCTTTGGACATGGCGGGAGAAAAAAAGCAGCATATACAATTTTTTCTTTATGTTTGACTTTGGTTTCCATCTCCTCCTTCTTCACTGGCCTCCCACACTCTCTGTGCTGTGGTCCATTAAGCTGTCTGTCCACAGCCAGAAGTGACTTTGACATTTGCTGAAACGCCCAGTGGAGTGTTCAGGCTTGAAAGGATATCCAATGCTTTGACCCAAAACCACTCGTTTCTTTTTTTTCTACTCCCTCTCCCTTCCATCAAACCCTCCTTTGTGACATTGTGCACTGGCATGTTGGCTCTCAGACCAAAGCCTGAATATATTTAAACTTCTACCAATGAGAGACAACCCCCCTCTCCCAACATTACCCCCTATTCACACACACACACACATACACATCACACAGAGGTGCTAGCACACACAGATACACAGAACAATAAAAAGGGTCCAGTGTGAAACCGCAACCGCTGCAGTCCTGCACTTTGAATGAGACTTTAATATTTTATGAGCACAACAAAGACAAGAAAAGCTGTGGGAATATTCTAGCTGGGAATCCGTATTTATGACAGAAGAACAATCGCAGCTCCTATCATCTATTAAATATGGTGACCATGAGTCCAAACACGATGAAACAGGGGCTCTCCTAAGCCTTTACAATACTTAGAGTGATCTGAAAACTATTTGAAAATGGGCAAAAAAGTGGATAAAAACCTAGAAAACTATCACCTAGGGGTTAGGCATCTACTAGGTTTACAAATCCCAGACAGTGAAAGTACCAGAGATGGGTCAAGGAAGAGAGCTTAGGTGTTTTGTTTTGTTTGTTTTTTTTTTGTGGCTGTGTGATTCAGAGAAAGCTTTCCAGAAAGTGATGAACATGAGATACACAGCCCTCAGTAAAATCCAATAATCTAATAATTTATTCGTTGAGTCCGTATGGATGTTCATGGAAAGTCTGAAAGACATTTATGCAGGTGTACTTTATATATTGTATTCTATAGCAATTGATGAGGATGTGGCCTAATGTCCTTGAGCATTGGCTTAGGACCTCTCTAAAAAGTTTATTCTTGACTCATAGTTGACATTTTGCAAAGTTTTCCAGATGATTAATATGTTTTATTTTTCAATTTCAGCTCAGATTTATTGTTAGGAATTTTATTATCTGTTCATCTAGTTTCCCTCCGCTATTTTACTTCAGTACATATTATCTCATTTTACCATATTATTATTTTTAGTTGTATTTTATTTACCTATTTATTTATTTTCTTGCAGTATGTTTATTTATTGATTTTGATCTAATTTCTTATCAGGATTGTTTATTGTTATTTTAGTCTTAGCTCCAGTGTTTCCTCATTTTTAATTCAAGATAGTGTTTCCTCAGTCCTTATTCTGTTTTCTGTTAGAATCTCTTCCTCATGTCTTTGTATGTGTGTAAGTGGGTGTGTGCGCTGTATGTGGATTGCGAGGGTGGGGGGTTGTATTTTTCATTGTATTCAATTTTCTACTTTTTTATTTATTGTAATTTATTTTGTTTCTTTGTATCTATGTGAAGCACTTTGTGCTACAAAACTTTGTATGAAAAGTGCTATACAAATAAAGTTTGATTGATTGATTGATTGATTGATAGTGCTGTCATATGAACAAAAAAAGTAAGGCACACACTGGATGCTGCAAATGGATCCCGTGGGTTCTGGGGGTCATAATGCAACATGTTAAAATTTTGGGACAAAACTGTGCACCTCAGAGAGTGATTTGTAAAACCACAACTTTCTAGGGCATGGACGGCCGATTCATTCCTCTAACCGACAGGGTTTTTAGCATAAATTAGGTCCCTTAAATTATCATAGGCAGGCTGCCAAAGTTGCCAACAGAAAAACAGTACAAAACACTGACCAGCCTCTAACAACTGGCTGGTGGTTGGTGTTAATTTCCCACTCCAGCAATAACTGTTTCACTTAATGACTTACAACAGAGTGAGCTGGATCTAAAACAAATGGCCTGTTTCTTCTGACAAAACCAGCTGGGCCTGGGTGAAGTCATGTCTGCTCCACACACAAAAGGGTGTTCAGAGTGACGGCCACGGTGAAGATGGTGGTGGATGAATGTAAGTATGAGCAGGAATCCCCTGGAGAACATTCTTTACCCTCCATGAGACAAGCTAAGCCCTCTCCACCCATCCATTATAAATGGAGTGTAGCGTCACCCGTATGCCTCATCCTTCTCTCTGGGCAGTCAGTGTGAAATATTCACCTGTTCCACTCCTTCAGGAGAGTGGGGGGGATTAATGGAAAGAGAGGAGCTGAGGGAGCTCCTCTGTCTCCAGCCCTGTGAAAAAAGGGTCTGAAACGCTGACGCCAACTTGCATCAGCAAAGATCCTCACATACACATACATGGACACACGCCTGTGAGTCTGCTGGAGACCTTTCAGTGGTTGTCTGATGGCGAACATGCAGGACAAATATATGCTTTCAGCATGTAAACCTTTTGAACCCGGACTGTCTTTTATTTAACAGCTGAAAGCTAAACCGTGTTATTGTTGTTGGCAAGCTTAACCGTAAAGTGTGCTATAAATAATGATGGAGGGACTAAATGAGAGGTCATCTGAACAAAAATGACCTTTCCTGTGTTGTTATAAAACTTAACAGTGTTTAGGGAATACATGGGGCTGGTTGCAAAATCCCAGTAATGCCCATTGGGTCCTCTGGTGAATAGCCCACTTTTATAGCCAAAATAAACTTGTTTGCAGCATAATAAAAACATTGATTTTGTACCATTTTGCTTATTTCATTATTGCTGTCCACTGTACCAAAGGTGAATTGTTTGGCATTTCATCATTTTTTGAAGGGGATACACGATATTGGAGTTTTGCCGATATCCAATATGCCGATATTTCCAAACTCATTATCACAGATACCGATATCAATACCAATATTTTGTGTCCAGATTACAAGGTCTCTACTGTACCAAAATTGACCTGCAATAAATTACATTCTAATTAATAAAAGTATAAATTCAGTGAAGATGAGGTAAATCATCATGGTACAATTGTACATTTTGCCAGTATAAGAGCCAGTGTATTAGATCATTATAGGCAGTTTTTCATCAGCAAAAATGCCAAGGAAGCTTTCTTAGAATAAGCTTCAAAAACACAACAACAAAGTTGCCAGTTTTCATGTGTCTAAGGTGCATTTTTATAGTTTTGTTTGTTATCACAGTAGCCACTTTTCAATGAGCCCAATAAACTGGTCAGTGGATCTGGATTATAATGAGTTTATAGATCAGTCTTCATTCTGTGGTAGAACCTGTCTTTACGCTATCTTGTGCGCTATGATCTACGCTATGAACCTATCCCACAATGGCAAAAAATGTTTCAAAAAAGTCCTGGATCCAGAACATTGATCCATATCACTCCCGCAGCTAATCTACTGGTCAAGGAAACTAGAAAGAGAGAAAATGAAGGATTTCGATCACAAAAGTAACACAAGTTGATATTGAACCAAGGCTTCCCATTTTGTGGACAACAGCAGCTGGCAGATACAACCACAAAACTACCAGCAGCCCAGGGAGTAAGGTATTACAACGCCTCCACGCTGGCAACAGACATCATGTCCTTGGGTTGTCCGTCCACACATCTGCACATGCATATGTCTGTGGGTCATGGCCTTGTGAACCTGTAAACTGGCTGTGTCAAGAGTTCCAGTATTGTCCCTGTATCAGCCCTAATTGTCCTTAATTTTCAAGGTGAAGGGATGTTTTAAACAAGGGTGAGTTGCCACAGCCTTTTTTGTGTCATACTGTGTAAATCTATTCTGGTCAGTAACTACATATAGCTGGCCACAGTGAAGAATTAAAAGCCACCCTGTCCTCTGAAATCAGCAGTTGTTTCCCAAAAAAAGCTACAACCTCCAACACCTGTGTAAGTGTAACATCACCCAAAAGCCCTCTGCTTCATCGTCTTTATATAGAGCTCTCCCACTTTAATTAGCACTTGAGAAGATGCTGCTGTGCCCTGAACATCTGTTGCTCAATGGATAAAGTGTGACACTTCCACTTAGCAATAGAAAGATTAAAGTATTTTTTCCTTTTTTTTTTTTTTCTAAATACAGCTGTATTTATGCCATGTCTATAAACTCAACCTCAGGTCATTCAGTACATCATTTATACTAGGTTTACAATAAAAAAAAGTGATGCACATGTGTGAATGTCATAGTGTGAGGTACTGGGTGACACTCAGAGTAATGATGGAGCAGTGGGAGGACAGTTTCCCACAGGGGACCAAATGTTCCCAGAGCCCTTTGCCCCCATGTACACCACCAGCTCCATAACCTCTATTTACACAGTCACCATTAGAAACTGTCAGCATCGGGGTGATCTATTGCTACAACAGGTCATTTTTTATGTTAGCTCCTAACCACAGATACAAGTGCATACTTGCTGGGGCAGCATGCAGGAAATTCTCAGCCTCGAAGTGTAATTTAAGGAAATATATCGAAAACAATATTTGATACAAAGAGGCTGCAGGTTTTTTGTAATTTTAAATACTACTGGTCCTAACAAAATCCAAGTACACAACAATTTCATGGTCTTGTATTTCCCTAGTGATGCAGTTGTCTTTTTTACTCCAAGTGCTCAAATTATTGAAAAAAGCAAATGAACATGCGCTACTGTTTGTGCCAAGGGACACATAGAGAAACAGACAAGCATTCGCACTCATACTGATTCCTAATGGTAATCTGGAGTCACCAATAAACCTAATGAGCATGATTTTGTTCTGTGAGAGCCCGCAGAGAACCTACGCATGCACGAGAAAAACATACAAACTACAGAGGCTCAAACCACCACAGGGATCAAACTAGCAACCTTCTTGCTGTGAGGCATGTGCACCACCTGCTGTATTACTGCGCCACCCTAAATAAACTTTGCTACATCCAAAACTCTGTCACTGGTCTCCTCACCCACACACAGTCCCACATCATATTACATTGCTTTTGAAATTTTATCTTTTGTGTAAAGATGAGTTTCTGAACAGGACGCTTTAAATAAAATGTAATAATATTCTGATAACTATATATCATTCTAAAATAGTGCTACTAGGGTTTCATATATAAAAGCATTAGGGCAACGCAGGAGAAAAAAAGAGGAAGATAATGTGAAGCAAGGAAAAATGTTAAGATTCATGTTTACAAAGAATTAAAAGCATAAAGTAAAAACATAATTTATCATTTATCGTCTCTTTCTTCTCTCTAGTTTGTGACTTTGTTTTTGTTATGTTGTTTTATTTTTAGAGTATGTCACTGAAGATGGATTCCTTTTAAACCCCTACCTCTGACACTTTACCTGCATATAAGATGCATATCATTTCTTTATTTGATTAGTGAGCTTCAAAGATATTTTTAAGGGAGCAGTGTCTAAATTGCAAAAATAGGTCAGAAACTTTTGGAAAAGTGGTGCAGGTTATCCTTACTCTTCAAAGTTTTGCAACATATTGGAGTAATTTAGACATTGTACTGAGGATTAACTGCAAATTTGGATTATTTAAGTGTATAAATAAATAACACTCTAAAATGCAATAACTATTCTTACTTAAATTACATTTGTGCACTTTACTTAAATCTTAATAACTTGTTGATTCAACTCAATCAATACAAGTAAGGAACCCATTTAGCTTGAAAAAATTATACAACTTAATTCCTGTGTGTAAGATAGACTCGAAACTTTTGATCAAGCTGATTGAATACTGAGTTCAGGATTGCACATGCACAGTAGAGCCAGGCGGGAGACTACTCTGCGGATTGACTTCGATGTTGGAGGACGCAGAATTTCTCTTAGTCTCCAGGTGAGTTATTTAACACATCTGCATTAAGCTGCAACATGGCGACATTAAGCCACAACGGAAGTGAAACCTCAACTTCTTTTTGTGTCTTGCCTCAGTCCCAAGTCCACGACAAGCTGATAGACTCCATTCTTTCGACAATGTTTTGACTGTACCATATGATGGCTTTTCGAATTTGATTTGGTAAAAAAATAAAGAATTGGTTCTTGTGTACTAACGATCCTGTTGTGCTTATTTTATTGATGTGAGGCGTTGGTGGCGCAGTTGGGTAGTGCAATTAGTCAGTAATCGGGAGGTTGCAGGTTCGAGCCTAGCTCTGGGCAACAAATGGCGATAAATTCTTGGGCATTCTTAACCCTGGATTGCTCCCACTGCTGTGTCAGTGGTGTGTAAGTGGGCATGAAAGGGTGTGAATGTGTTACTTGATACTGGTGGATAACATACATACATACATACATAACATAGAAAATTGAAACAAAATAACGCTCTTAATCCAAGTTAAAATAACTTAATAGAATTAAGTACATACAACAGGGTTTCCAGTACACAAAACAAGGAAATATAAAGTAAATGTAATCTAAGACTAATGATCATATTTACTTACTTTTTAAGCCATTTTAAGTAAGTACAACTTGTTAGATTTTAGAGTGAATTATAGGTGTTGAGGAATCTTTTTAATCTGTTTTTACATTTTTACTTACCTTTCATGTTTTACTTATCAACTTCGCCAAGGATATTGTTTCCTTGCCAGCATTTATCTGTCTGTCTGTCTATTAGCAAGAAAACTCAAAAAGTTAAGAATGGGATTGGATAAAATTTTCAGAGAATGATGGTCATGACACAAAGGAGTACTGATAAGGTGAAGGCTGAGCAAAAAATCTGGTTGGGGATCCAGCAGTTTTTTTAAGGATTTGTCAATACTGCAAGATAGGGCAGTTTCCCATATTTTTGCTATTAACTCAATAAGTTCTCAACAGATTTTGATGAAATTTTAGGGAATGTTCATCAGTGCACAAGGGAGAAGTTAGGAAATTTTGTCTGAGATCAAAATCCAAATGTGAATCCAGGAATTTTTTCAAGGATTATTTTAAAATGGGAGATATGTTAGCTTTTCCACATTTTTGACAAAAACTTGCACTGACAATGTTGGAAATGCCTTAGCAGGCTTTTGTGCTCTCAAAGCACTTCTATTACGATAAGTGTATTGTGCATAAAATAAAATGAATAAAAAGACAGTTCCCTACCTAGACTTTGAATTTCAGATTTATCTTGCAGTACATGCAATATTGTCACTTCACCCCTCCTCTCAATTGATCACTCAAAGTCTTGCTATATCTTCCAGCTCAAGTAATGTGCATGTGTGTAAAAAAGAGACAGTTTGGAGAGCAAAGAAATGCAGAGGAGATCAATAAAGGTATGGAACGCATTAAATCACAATGTTGAGTTGTAAGGCTGACTCATTGATTTTCGGCAGTAACCTACCCCATACAGCACTGAGCGGTGGACAAAGTTAACTAGATCGAAGCTTCAGTCCAGCTGTCTGGCACAGCAAACCTCATTAAATCTCAGGGGACATGGAGAGGGGGAGGGCTGGGGGGATGGGGAGTCATGTCTCTGTGTATGGACTAAGGACAGCAGGAAAGGAAACACTGAAAAGTCTTACATCCCACCCTGGAAGTTCATGGGCAGCAGCTGAATGATGGTCCCAGGAGAGGCAGTAGACAAGATGTGAATAAGCCATTTATCAAACAGAGGATTAAGAGGCATGAGTGCAAAAATGTTACCACACAAGTCGGCCTATACATTATGTCCAATGGGTCGTTTAGAGGTATTCACGTCTTTATAAGCGCAATCATCTGTCAGATTGATACTCAAGGTACCCTTCAATCATCCAGCTCTCATTCTTTGGCAGACATTTTCTTAAGAAAATGAGCCCCAAGATGCATGATTATTGTTTCATACCATTTGGAAAATTTTCAGGCAGCTATTGATAAACTCCTTCACGATTTAACAGTCTTTATGCTGTAATTCTTGGCATTTAAAGATACTGGATTTCCCTTCAAGTTTTCAAAAGTTGCTATGATGGATGTTATTTTTGAGGACTTTGTTTTCAACACTTTTAATCTAAATAACAGGAATAAAAACTCCCATAAGATCATCAGTAAGCAGACTGAGTTGTTTGTCCAAAATAACTTAATTGTTAAGATGCCAAATAAGAAAATTAAATACTCTATACTCATATTACAAAACTTTAATTATGCAAATTGATGTCAATGGCAAGAGGACAAAACCTTGTCAAGTCACCCAAATATTACCATCATGTCCTCAATTACTTGGTTAGAAAAGTAAATAATCAAATGATCGGCACTGCCTCTAGAACTACACGGCAGCACCTTTGTCCTATCAGACTTAAAGTAGTTGCACTTATCTACGAGGGCTGATGGATAAGTTGTGAGCCTTGTATTGAAGAAGATAAGCAGGGATGTCCTTTTTCAGCTCTACTATTCCCTGACTATTTAAGGCTGTGTACCCGAAGACTGGTGTCATTTGGTCAGTTTATGTCGAAGAGGTAGCACTCTAAAGTAAACAAGGCAAGTGACTTTTGCAAAATGGACAAAATGCCCCCGTTCACAAGTCTGTCATTGCCATGGCTGCCATTAAAGACTGTGGCTTTGAATTGATTGAGCATCCGCCTTATTCGCCTGATCTCGCTCCATTAGACTTTCATCTATTTCCAAAATTGAAAAAGGCCATTTCCGGTACCCACTTTCAGTCAGATGATGACGTCATACATGCAATGGAGGACTTTCTGAATGGTCAAGAAAAGGACTTCTTCAAAAGTGGCATTGAGGCCCTTAAACATCACTGGCGAAAGTGTATATGAAGGGGTTATGTTGAAAAATAATGCAACATGTCTGCCAAAAGTCAAACCCTTAAATATGAGGCTCACAACTTATCAATCAGCCCTCGTATGTAGTTCCCTCTGGTCCAAAGTCTTGCTTTGTCCACATAGCTTTGGACAAAAGCATCTGCTAAATGAAACTGTAATATTGTAAAAACTGCTACTTGACTTGGACTTGGCATCAAAGACTTGAGACTTGGCTTAGCTTTGGCCTCAAAGATTTGTGACTTGACTTGGACTTGGCCTCAAAAACTTGAAGCCGACTTGGCCTAAAAGACTCAAGGCTTGACTTTGACATATCCTTTGAGACTTGAGACTTGGTTTGGAATCGCAGTAAGTGACTTGTGCCCACCTCGGGATCACACAAAAATAAATTGACATTAGTTTATGTATCTAGTAGGTTTTGTCAGCGTCAGTGTAAGCAAGAAATTGGGAAGTTGGACAAAACTGTTAGACTAATTGCTTAAATTTGTGTTCATTGTTGCAATTCTGAGATAGAAATCTCCTAGAGGGTCTGATTAATATGCCTTTTCACAGAAATAAAAAAACACCTTGTGAGAAGAAATGGCTGCAATTGAAAAGACAGAGGGTTGCTTGGGGCTGACCATGAGATCTTGGTATAAATCATTCCACATGAGAATTCTTCCAGTTATCCTTTTGAGTCATGCACATTGGTGGATGCATCAGTGCTTTAGATTAGATTTGCACCAGGAGCACTATTTTTCTCATCCATCCTCCCTGAGTCAGTCTATTGACCACTCGAGTATCAAGGAGCGTTTTTCAAAGCGCACGCTGCGAGCCAAGCGTGCCTCCTACATCTCAGCCTGTTCAGTGTAAGGGGGGGGGGGGAGTTGGTGGGGGTGTTGGAGGAGGAGTGGGTAGTTTGCTTGCCCTCACATATGAGCAGAGATTACACTATGCAACAGGAGCCGTCTGCTCTCCCCAGAGGGCCTGCTTTCTCAATGGTGCACACAGAGAGGATGAAATAGATGCCCTGCAGATTCAGTCGCCTCCTGGTTTCTTTGCAGCTCGGTGTTAATAGAAGCTCAAATGGTGAGCTCAGACCATGTTAGCCGTGTAGGAGCACACTGGAGGGTGAGTCAACCCCGCGAGAGGGACCCAGATGGGAGGGAAGCTTGATTCTGAGGTGAGAATCTGCCCCCAACCAAACACGGTGGAGTTCGACACGGGAGAGAAAGTAAAGTGGATGAGCAAATGATCTCATCCAAGTCCAACTTAAATTACCTCTCTAACAGTGTGAGAAGACACTTTTGAAAATTTGGTGCTAAATTGAAGCTAATTCTTCACATGTTGCTCTTTGGTGTTTTGAGTACTACATTACACAAGGTTCAATTTGTCGTTGACTGGCTATGCTCATCATAAGACATTTCATTCCTCTAGCATTCAGGGTCATTTATGCAGAATTAGCCATCTTTTATTGAATTCATAACCATTGTTTCGTACTTGGCCAGCTGCTACAGAGATTTCAGGGTTTTCCTATAGTATGCCTTTTTGAGGTTTACAAAAAGAAGGCTGATCAGTGACTTGGTATTGGTGCATGTTTTGTAACAAGAGTTAAAGAGTTCATGTTTTCCCATCAACCTGGCATCAAACATTCATTTTTGTTGACTGTAAGAGTATGTTCACAGTCACCAAAGTCCAGAAAAATGTCTAGATTTCATATACAGCTTGCCTGAAAGACATAGTGTCAGCTTGCTTCTGATTGACCCCTGGAGCAGTTTGTTTGCAGTGAGGACACAATCAACCCAGCAATGGCACAAACAGGATGACAAGCTCACTCACACTGCTGTGGTTATATAAGCTGTAGTAATAGTTATAATATTAATTGCATGATGGCTACAAGGCAACCTGACACACCTGATAGACCGTTCAATACATTTCACTAGTCCATCTGGGAGAGAGCTCAGAACTTTTTAATAGCATATCAAGTGGGTGATTGGACAATCGCTCCGTCAATCACATTCATAACAAGCCAATCAGATAATGTGGCAGGCGGGCACTACGGACAGAACATTAGCCACTTCATCAAACAAACTCTCAACAGAACATGTCAGAAGTGCAGCAAAAATATCCTTTCTATAGAGAAGTTTGTAGTGTTGTTAATTGTTTTGCATTTAATAAAGAAATGTGGTCCAATCTGATAAAACTGCAACTGAAGCTGTTAGCATCAATGCTAATATCTGTTCAAGCAGTCATTTCCTGTTGTCATCTCACTCGTCTCTCATTCTGCCTGATCTAAAAGACACTGTTTGTGCTGTACTGCTTTGGGTCGCTCACGATTGTTGCAGATTGGAGCTGGGCGAGATGCCTGATCACAGACATTAAATCAGGTTGATCCATCTGCACTGCAAGGTTACCTACCAAACAACCAGACTAAAACAAAGTATTACTTAGTGTGAAAGTTTTGGATCCAAAGGGTCACTTCCTGTACACAGGCACAACGTACCATGAAAATATCAACAGGTTATAACATCACTCACTGTGTCATCAGCAGATCATCACAGGACTTGACAACATGGACTGGTTCAAGCGGGAGAATTTACCCTTTTTGAAAGTTGCTCCCTACTTTTCTGGTCACTGACAGTCTCTGCAGGGGTTATGGTGTGGTAAGTTACCGTGCTATCTAGTGTTCTCTGTGGTCTGCTGTAGACAGCTGTGAGCATTAACGCCCTCTTCCCTGTGCTTGAAGTTGGTTTACATTTATATCCTAATATGAGTCAAACATTGATAAACATTTTTGTCTGTTGAAGCGTTCATGAGACATTTGACCACCTCTACTTGACCATGACTTGATTTGTGGATAGCTTAGCCTTCTAGCTTCCTCCCCATAAAGCAGTTGTTTTCACACGAGCTAATTAAAAGAAGTCTGATAGGTCATAGCTCTTTTTCATCAAAGATAAAAACATAGTGTTGTCTCAGACTTGGCAAACTTAACAAGTGATAGAAGGAAAAACTGGGCCAAAGTTGAAACACAATAATCTTACAACGAATGGATATCGAAGAGTATTAATGGAAGTGATGTTAGTCGCTGGACCACAGGACTGTGTGGACATTATCGTGTCACTACATTTGACTGTTATCAAGTGATATTTATTCACATCATTTAGGCCTCTTATTAAATATCATCCTGCTGATTTTGAGCTTCACTGGGAAGGTAACAGATCACCACACTGCTTCTGCTTCGACTCTTATCTGCTTATATTTGGCATAATTAGAAATGGAGCACATTTTTCTCTGAATGATCTTCTGAGAGTATGTTCAGATGCATAATTGTGTTTACTGGCTGAGAGGAAACAAGTCTTTCATCTAGCATAGATAAGAGGGTGATTTGTGGTCCACTTGGTGGCCTCCTCTGTGTATTCTCAGGTCTCATCTCTTTGTTGCCCCCCTCTCTGTCGCTGATTAATGCTGATGATTGCCTAAGTGTCCCAGTTTAGATGAAGAAAGGCTGCTGAGAATGGTGTACTGGTTGGTGGGTCTTTCAATGTATGAAACAGACAAATTTCACGAGTGCATGTGTACCACAGGTTAATCTAAGGTTGAAGCTGTAATGATCCTGTTAATCCTTCTGTTGTTCATAAAATAATCTGAATCCTTCTAATAAATTATTAATAAATTATGTATTACTCGATACCATGGCAGAAATAGCACCCTTTTCAGGGTTCATGGATTTATTTCTTGCTCTGTTATCTAAATAATATCTTAACAATGAAGTGACACATTGCTAAAGCCAGCAACAAAATCATAGATTGGAAGACTAAAGATTAGATTAAATGTGTCAGCAGGTTAATTATATTTGCATCTGAAGCAGAAAATGTATTTTCAATTAAACCCAGAGGTGTACAGGCATTAATATGAATCTAATCGTATGCCACCTATGCAGCTCAGTCACTTGTTCTAAAATCTGAATGGATCAAACAACAAAGTGTTTTTGTGTTTTACAGTGGAAACATGTCAGAATTAGCTATAAAAAAATCAAGTCCTAACTAGGCTAACAAACTGGTATCACTTCAAGTTTTATCCCAACCAGTCATGGTATGCTATCATCATGACATCTGTAGTCTCTGCAACTGGGTGCAATTTCATCTGGGATGCAAGTTCATAACTACATCACAAGCACTGTGTGTGATGCTAGTAGTCTTGTATTGAGAAATTAAGAAACCAATAAAAATAACAATTGCAAAGTCCATTGTTTATCAAGAGGAAGACAATATAGAGATTAACATTTCAAGAAAATTTACCAAATTAGTCAAAATAAATACCACTCTATGCATTGTGTTATGTGTGTAAAGTGTGTAACCAGTGGCGAAAATCCCTCTTCAATGTTGGGGGGGGGACAATAAACAGTAAAATTTCAGAGAGTAATTCTTGGGGGGGACATTAAAATAAATTTTTGCTGTGTTGCTCTGATACTTTCTCAAATGTCTTACATAGTTATATTAAACAATAACTGTAAGTCACTGTTCTATGTTGGTCCATATCATTACCTGTCTACAGGTTTGTTTCTGCTCAACCAGCAATTCCAAGAGTTGTATTGGTTGGAGGGTGTGAACTACACCATATGTGACCCAACAGAATTTCTTATCTCACCGATCACACTAGTCTTTTCACCACTGCAGCAGCTTTACAAGAACTGAGAGCTCAATAAAAGTTCTGAACTAGAAAAAAAACTTTAATGAATAACCAAACTACATCAATCCATCAATCAATGAAAAATGTGTTGGCCTGAATGTGTAGGCTGCAAGTCCACAACTCTATAAACTAAATAACCAGAGTAAAATCGCCTGACTTAAAAAATAATGTAAAAAACGTTTTAATTGGAGGAGTATAAGGAGTGGAAATTAACAGAACGTAATCAGAAACTGGATGTGTTCAAGTGAACATCTAAGTCCAAGTTCTAACTACTTTCTTTTAAAATAAATAAATCTGGAATAGAAGTTAAGTAAATAAATGTTTAAAGAGAATTCTAATATAGTGTGATATTTGTGTCATATATGAGAGGATGAGGATGTCAGCATGTCACCTGTCTGTCCCCTCTGACTGTCACAGTCTGTTGCATCAGGCACAGAGGAGAGGCTGTTTGCAGCCAGCAGCAGAGAAAAACTCTGGACAATTCACAGATTCACTACAAACTAAGATGAAAAGATGTGCTACACACAGTGCAAATTTCGTTTTAGCTTAAAAATAAAACACCCTATTAGTTGCGTGCTGTGTTAATGTAATGCCGGCAGACTTCGAACACAGGAGTTGAAATTTTGCTTTTCATGTTATGCTTGTTGAACAACTGGAGTGATAAACAACTTATCAAACATTCTGTGTTTTAATACACTTCGTCCGATCACCACCGCTTTGTCCGCCTGCCTCTGTGCGTACACGGCTCTGCAGCAGCAGCTACGCCGGTCGCAGGGAGAAACAGTTTGGACCAAACCATTGTGAGGGGAGGGGGGTTGTAATCTTTAACAGTTAAAACGGTCTGACAATGTGTTTTCAAGTAGCGTTACTTGTATTGTACCGTCAAAACACGTTACTGTACTACTAGAAAAATCTTATTTGAATCGGATTTTTGGGGGGGCAACTTTGTGGAAGGGGGGGGGACACGTCCCCTGCATGCGTCCCCCCCAGGGATTTGCGCCTATGTGTGCAACCAACCAACCTTTTTCTGTCAGCCATCCAACCAACTTGTAAGCACAAAAGCAAAATCAGATTCCCCAGAAATCAATTACCCTAAGGCACAATTACCTAGACCTTTGACCCCTAAAATCAAATCAGTTCATCCAAGATAAAGTCAAAGTGGTTGTTTTGGAACTGTGTTAACAAGAGTGGCTCGTACATAGAGAGAGACAGAACACCCAGAAATATAGCTGGTCCCTGGTTGTCTCCCATGCAGAGGTAAAAGACATTTTCTTCAGGTAAGATCTTTTAAGTCTTTAGTCATTGATATTTTCTTGTATGTATTTTGTTCAATAACCTATGGACCCTTTTCAAGTTGTGAGCAGTGTGAGCAGGCTGGCTTAGCGTTTTGGTACATTATCCAGTGGTAGCTAGCAAGGTGTTATTAATGCATGTTTACAACACTGGCCAAAGACAATAAGGGTCTTTCTGGATATGTGAGGTCAATTTCTCCCCACATCTGAGTATTATTCCAGAAAGGTAAGCCTAATAAAAAGGAGCAGACTGGCTACATTTAAGTTCTTAGCCATTGTTATAATTACCGCTTTTTTCCAGTACCTACCAACACAACAACATGGCATCTAATAGACTCCTTAGTTGCTTGCAAGCTTTTAGTTGCAGTTAGTGTTTGCCTCCAGTTCTGCTTTGGTTTGCCTTCAAATCATGCCATGAACCTCCTTGTAAAGTTGGATGTAAAAGACTCTGTGGGCCTGTTGATAAGATAAGGCAAAGACCTGGCCTAGCTAAAGAAAACCTATGGCAAAAGAGCCCATATTGTGCTTAATTTTAGTTTTACATGCCTTTCTTGGGCATTTAGCATGTTTCCTCTGTGTGTTACAGCCCTCTATGAACAAGACAATAAGTCTGCAGCATCAGGACTACTCCCTCTTCCCCTCTATGCAGCTCCTGTAGGTGCCCAAAACATCTCATTCCCCTGGCACCTCCATATAGACCTACCAATGTGACATTTTCTACCATTGTTTTGTCTACAGTTAAAACCCATACGCTCACAGTAGAAAAGCCAATTACACAGCGTTAGAATGAATTTATAGTCATTGACAACATGGCACCAACCAGCACTGGACTGACCAATTACCATGGAGTTGACCTGTAAACCAATCAGAGCCCACTGGGCCCTCATGGGGAAGGGAGCCTTAAAGAGGCTGTGAACATACTGTAGCAGTCACAAAACTAATGAGCCTGATTTAGACAAAATATAACCTCTTTAAGCATTTCAACAAATGGTTCATTTTTATCAATAGTGGTAGCTAGTTTACTAGTTTCAAACTTCAGTGATGTTGCCAACTTGGAAGTCATTGCCTGACAAATTAACGCTAGTTTTTAAAGAAAGTGGTCTTTTTTTACAAGTTTATTAAAATGTTTACGCAAATGTATCTCCAAGTTATTGCTGCAGTGAAGTGAAAGCCAGTTAGCTTAGCTTGCTAATATGCCTCTTCATGTGTGACACTACAATACTTCATGAATGCAGCTGGAAACATGCTATTGTTTCTCCCATGTGTATTGAGGAGGTGACTGTTATTCCTGTGATTTACTTAAGATTACTGTTTAATATCTTATTGTGTCACAAGGGAGCACAGCGCTGCATCTTTTATGAGCACATTCTTCCACACAGCCTCGTCAATCTAAAAATATAACAGCAGACGCATTGTGCAGCAGATAATAGATGTGACTAGGTGTGAACATTATTAATTATTGCCACGGTAACATAATTATTTATGCAATGAAGGCTCCTCTGATACACAGTGTTATGACTTCCATTCTTGTTTGATCCATGAGCAGAGGAGCAGACAGTTGAAAGCGGCGAAAAGAAGGAAATCTGAATTGAAAGATGAAAGTGGAAAAGCTGTGTGCGGAGGAAACACTGGAGAATGTGCTCCCTTTGATCATTCTGCCATGAAGTCTGGGCTTTTCGAGTTTGAAGGTGGTAAATTGGCACACTTGGCCAATTACAACACAGTGCTGTTCTCTGAAGGCCATTGTACATGGTCACCATTTTCTGAAGCCCATTTTAGATTCTTAAGCCTTTTATGTGTCATGTCATTGAAAAATGACCACTTAAAGAGGTCAAAGAAGTATTCCCTAACATTCAGGTATGGTTTATTAAAACATATGATTGAAGAGCATACATCTGTTTACTTTTTGTTAAGTTTTGCAACCCACTCGAACTTAACTTTGTGTTTTCTGTAATCCCTATTGTCAGCAATTCTTCAGGAGACACAGCTGTGCAATGAGCTTTGAAGATTTGCTTTGGACTTTATAAAACAAGAGTTTAACAGAGAAAAATGTGTCCAATATAAAACTACTGTTTTATTCGTTTTGACTTTAAATCCTGTATTTTGTTGACATTTCAGTGCTGCTCCTTCTATTTGCACAGGGTCCAAGTTTCATGTGAGTATCAAATGTTGCACAACATCATGCAACTTTGGACGTCCTGTCCACACTGCGTCTGTCCATCCATCCATTCATCATCCATATTGCCTGACCCTTTAGGGGTTGCAGGGGGTTGGAGCCTATCCTAGCTGACGTTGGATGAGAGGCAGGGTACACCCTGAACTAAAACATCTTCAACACAAATATGGGTGACTGCTTCGCTATCTCCAAAATGTAAAACAAATTAACAAGCTCTGCTGATTAAGAAAAGCCATGAAAACCAAGAAAATGCCTCCAGCATCTTCAGTCTTACACTTTCATCTTTCCTAGTGAGGACTGGCACAAGTGACAAAAAAGAAAACAAGAGACAGGGAATCAAGGCAAATATGGTGTGCTGTGTTGCACAGCTTCGCACAGCATCATTCGCACAGCAGTTCAGACATGCAATTCAGTGTTATCTGCCTGATTTCTTTGCAGACACATGTTGCTTCAGTTAGGACACAGTGTAGGAGCTAGTGTAATGCCACCTGCTGTTGTTTGGATTGCTTCCACTTATTTCAGACAAGTTAAAAACAGTTTTGCAATGCAGCACTTCACAATAAAGTGCACATCTTGACATTTTTTGAGGTAAACAAGATCAATAATTTAGAAACTGTTATCAAACCATAAGTCAACAGATAGCAAGTGATTGATTCTGCATCAAACTTCATAAACAAGGCTCTTAATGATGACATAGTAAATGATTGCTGATATTACATACCTTGAACCATTGTAAATGGTAAATGCATGTGATGTTGCAAAGTGTACTTCTGATCAGCGGACCATTAAATGGACTTAATGCCGAGTTCAGACTACACAATTTTTTTCATAGGTACATAGTCGGTATGTCAGATTAGGAGACCAAATTTGCGCAGTTACTTGCCAGACAAGTACGCAGACTACACAACTGAAATCGACTGCATGTGACAAAAGATGTGATGACGATGGAAGGAGGAGGGGCAACACCTAAGACTGCAAACAAAAACACTGTATTTCGAGCACTTTCCTGTTGTTTGTATCTACAAAGTTGTGCTGAATGATATGTGATTTTGCTGATAAATGTAAGCAGCCATTCACCATGTTGCATCTGCTGTTTAAGTTCAACATTCAGCATATCATTAGGGCCGGGATGATCTCTTTCAGAGCTTTTTCTCTGTCTCGTAGTTCTCAAGCAGCTCTCAAGGCACAAACCTCTGCCTGTTTACATTAGTGACTGTTGCATAAACAGAGCTCTCTGTGCTCTGGAGGAAGAACAGATCGTAGCAGGCAGGACAAAAATCAAACTTTTCTGTCACAGAGTCATGAGGAGTCCTAGACTGATCTGTTGCTGTCAGTCATTATGACACACTGCAGGAGACATGACATATTTTCATTGCCGAAGGGTCCCGAAACACTACGACTATCAGGTAGAGTCATAACCGTGCATAGATTGTGAAGTCTGACCCCAGCATAAAACATCACAAGACATATGACTCATTCACACCATATTCACTCACTAACGGTTGAACTAAGTTTCCATTCGGATAAGATCATTATATTTGACCCCTTTTTACTCTTTACAAGCCACTTACTCAGACATAGGGGCAGTTTAGGGTTAAGTGGCTTGCTAAAGGATACATCATCATGTGACTGCAAAAGTTTAGATGTAATCCCTGAACATCCAGTGGCAAGACAGCCCACTCACCCAACGTCATCCCTTATTCAGTGTAATAGTTTTGATTCTTCTTTGTACTACTGTAACCAGTGCACGATGCAAAATGTAACTATTTAATTTAAAATAGTTTTAAGATATCTGATCTATGATGGCTTTCAACATCTCCACAAGCACACTTGCCTCCCTCCAGCGCTATTTAAATTTGGGGTAGAGCCAAGTCTGTCATGCAGAGTATAGCACCACAGCACAAGTCACACAGCTAGAAAGAAGCCAGTTAGCTTAGTTCAGTAATATTTGCTGCAATGGTACAGTGACAGAAAAGATTCATGACAAATTAAGCTAGATGAAAGTAAAGAAAAAGAGAGAACAGCTGGCATGAAACAAGAATAATTTGAAGTTTGGGCATGCTTTTAAACATCAGCTTTTTGACAAAGCAGGCTGTACAGCCAACACCAACTGGTTACGCTTTTGTTGGACGTTGCAAAATAGTTATGTTCAGAAAGCAGGTGGTTGATGAATTATGAATTATTGTCATCCTACCTATGTTACTGCTCAAGCTTTTATTGCAAAAAGGAATATAATTATATGATACCAAAATGTCCTCATTTTTGTTCATCTTTAAGTCACATTTACTAATGAGAACTCTGTTGCATCCAGTACTCTTCAAACTGATTTTCTTTCATGTTGTTGCTTAAAGAAACTCATTTTTCTCTCATTAGATCAGATTAAGGGGAAAACTGTTTTATTGGCCACTTGAGCAATAAGCCTTGGAGACCACTGCCATAATATTTACATGAACAAAAGCAAAAACAGTTAGCTGTCAAATCCATCCAACATTGATCTAGGCTTAAAAGAGGGGGTGTGTAGCTTCTATCCATCATTTGTTGTGTTGATATTGTTCTGGTTTCTTTGGTAACTGATTACTCCAAATCAAAAAAGGAA
>JBAMNC010000587.1:600000-752500 GCA_037902135.1 Cetoscarus ocellatus | reverse complement strand
ATCCTGGAGGTAACCATGGTGTTAAACCACAAGTGATCTCATTGTTGACTGCAGGCAATACATTTGATCAACCGATCATGTATTTTTGGCACTTATTGGCAGATATTGATCAGTATTTGATTGATTAAGGCACCTTAAGAATTCTCATATATGGTCTTGAGGGTGTATATTATTAAATATAATTATGCAGTGGGCCAACCTGACCCAGGAACATTAGCAAAGTAATGGAAACATTAATATCACACAAAAAGGTGAATTTATTTTGTAGTACAAAAAAGGTTTTAGTTATTCATTTATGAAAAGCTTTTTTCCTTTACAAAATAAATACTTAAATTGTGCATCACACTTTAGCTTTAAATACATTTTGGTTCAATGGATAGAACAGTAAAATGGATTTCTGCCCAGTCCTATACTAATATAGCATACATTAGCTGCCACTCATGATAATGATGTGTGCATTTTCAACATTTTGGCAAAACTGACATTACAGATTCTTGTCTGAATTGATTATATTGTGCAATATTTTATATGCATTCAACCTGTTGCACATTTTAAGATGGTTTGGAGTTTCAGAGTAACTTCCATCCAAAAATAAAGATGATGTGGATGTATTCCACGCAGAGGGTCATGTCAGTGTTTATGAGGATTTCCAGGGTAACTGCAGTTGGCAACAAATCTATTCTTGTCATGCGGCAGTGAGGTAGGAACTATCTTAGTGTAGCATGGTCAACAGGGCACATTCAGCCTCCACGAGTTAATTGGGTGTGAAAACACTTGAGTAAGAGTTGGATCTTTCACTTCAGCAGGGGAGACGCAGGAGGAAGTTATGATTATAAAAGGAACCCTGACAGCGACAGGTGGGATTAGTGAGCATCAGTGTGGTATTATACTGCACGGAGACTTATCTAGATGTACACGACTATTTTGGTCCAGCTTAAGAGTCAGTATCAGCAGCTGCTCAGTCGTGACAGGAAAAAGATGCTGGTGTTTCACAGAAAGTCATCCTATAAAGATAACCTGGGAGATGACAGATGCACTACTTATGAATAGCTTTTAGGTGTTTTGTGAAGGAGAATAAGGTTTGTCTCGAGGAATGAGCTGCTGTCATTTTTGATTCTCCAAAACTGCTGATGAGTGCAGGATTGACTGAGAAGCAGGAGGTTGAGTTAAGATTAAATTACATGTATTTAAAAGTACTGAAGGATTATATATGTTAAGGGGAGGATTTATAAAATATATCATGAAACAATTACTCAGCTGAAAATTACGATGATATGGACAATGTGAGCAGACTTGATTTTTTTTACAAGTCCTGTATCAAACTACAGGGCGCATGACCAACTGAACATGCTGAAATTATATGATTTCTGGACAGTGGCCCCCATTTATCCAGCATGTGTATCTACAAAAACTGAGAGTATAGTAATTTCCATGCACAGATCAGCATTTATCAGTGTGAGTGTGGGTGCAGGATACACTCAAATCCCACGCCAGGTCTGAGTGTGTAGCCTACACAAGTTTCCACAAGTGGACTGGTGCTGCAGCACATATAATCTTGTGAAGATGGTGTTTTGTATCATACCTGCTGTATGGGTTGACAGATTTAATTGTAAATATACTCAGATATATGGTATCTGGAATGTATGTCAAAATCTACCCTCCCGCTAACAATCCCTGTGGACTGAGCCTAGTTTGATCATGTTCGCAGTGTGAGATTTCAGCTGACTTTTAAGAATAAATGTAATGAACCAGCTTTTTTTTTTCGTTGTTTCTTAATATGAAAGGATGATTTCAGTAAGTAAAAAGGAACCATCGCAGTGGTTCCCTTGACCAGAGCCGGTGGGTTTTTGTTGGTTTTTTGATGATTCCTGATACAAAGGTCTGAGGCTAAAAACTATATAAGTGGCTGATACATTTGTTCATCATAATAATCTTACCAATGCACACAGCTTTCCAAATTAATGAATGAAGCATAAATGTCGTATTTGACAGCAAGGGACTTAGTAGACCCAGTTAAACTATAAGGTTGTGTATCCTAAATTTTAGGATGCAGATTCCTGTTCAGCAAAGTCATCGATTTTGTAGAGATGGTTTAGGTTTATGAAGCGGGACGGCCCCTCAGGTCCTCTGGCTTTTCTCTATTAGCAGCTCCACAGAGCAGAACTAAAACAATTGGTGATGCTGTGTTTAGCTGTAATGCTCGAAAACTGTGGAACAAACTTTAAGAGGATCTGGGAAAAGCTGAAAATATAGAAATGTTTACACACAAGACTCATTCACTCCATCTGGCTTTTATATAAAACTTTATAATATGAATGACTGTTTTTTATAGCTATCACTAATACCTCATTACTGTTAAATAAACACTTTAAATTTCATTGTTTGCTTTTTAATCATAGTATATTTTAGTATTTATTTGTATTTCTCATCATGATAAGAATGTTTTTTAACTTTTCACGTATATAATTTTAGATTTTCGCTAAATAGATATTTTTAACAAATTTTTATTGTATTTTAAACCTTCTTGCCTGTTGATTTTTACTTTTATAGCTTTGCATCTTCTGTTATATTTTTCTCAATCATCTTGATATTATTCTTTTACTTTAGCTGTATTTGTGTGCTTTAGTCTCCAAACCAAATCTTGAAATTCTACCTATTATTATTATTACTATTACACTGGAATCTTACATAGCATATGGACCTCTGCTGAGCATTCATTTTCTAAGTAGCTGTAAAAATCAGTAATTTTTATCATTATCACTTTTAATCTTGTCGACCAGATATTGTCTTGTTTTGGGGTTTTTTTCTCCTGTCTTTGACAGTGATTTTACTTTAACTTCATATTCGAAATTAATGACAAAAATCAAATGAATGCAATCTTTTGTCACCTTTCTGTTTCCTTATAAAGCACATTGAACTACAATTGAAGTTGTATGACATGTGCAACATAAATAAAGTGACGGATTGACGGATATGAGAACCACTGGCCATTGGTCTTCGCTCCTCAATTAAGTGTATTTCCATGGTTAACATTTTTCGTGCATTTGACCAACAAGGTTGCATTGAAATCAAAACACAATAATCTCATAGCTAACATAGCTGTGCTTTAATTTGCACAATTTTATGCTACTTGCATAACAAATGAGAAAGTAGGTGTAGGACAGATTTGTTTACTGGAATGATTTGTGAATGAGGCCCACTGAGTGACCAACATTGTAGCTTTCTTTTTGAGTTGCAGGAGGTCCTACCTGCGGGAGGCAATTTTAGATGGAGCAGTATAATGAAAATACAAGACAACATGAGGTATCGACTATATATAGGCCTGGAAAAAGTAACCAAGAGTTATTCATGTGGAACAGTCTTACTCTAATTGGGTGAAGTACCAGGGCTGTAATGCTGCATGCTGATGGAATAGATTGGACACAGGTGTAGAGATGGATCAGCAGCCAAGTGAAAGACAGCTTTAACCGCAGAGAGGGAGAGAGAGAGCAAGTAGAAAATCATGGGAGACAGGGAGAATAATTGGAACACAAGGAAAACCAGTCAGGGCTGCTGCAGAAAGTTCTGTATTCATCCCTGTTCAGCAGATAATTACAAATTCCTTGAAAAAGCAACAGTGTTAGAGGAACATACTAGAGAATGCAAAGACTTTGCTGCCACAATGTGTACAGTGGCTATTTTATCATGCTAGTTCAGTTACAACACATGTGCTGTAAGCAAAGAACAAGGATCAAAGTTGTTACTTCTGTACTCATAAAGTCTTCAGATGAAACACTGTTACTGTCAAGAGTAACCAATCTGGGTGAGTATTGATCCACTTGATTTTGAACAGACTTGTGTTTACTTTTCAGCATTCAGGCTCACAAACATTCAAAAAGTTTCAGATCACATAACAAAACAAAGAACTAAGCTAGCCAGGGGCAGGTAGCAATTGGACAGCAGTATGATTGGAGGCTGTGCTCAAGTTTGGGATTTCAATGAATTAAGCTGAAGAAAAAGTCTAAGAAGAGCATTAATGTAGAAAATATGTCCTAGATAGGCAAAGCAGAATATCATCTGTATAGCACTGAAATCATAAATTGTGTTGTTAATGTGAGGGGGATGGCTCAAAGCAACTATGTGCAAAATGTCTGCCTTAGCTTATTTAAAGGTGATCTAATAAGACAACAATTTTCAACTGTGATGATGGCACCCATCTCATTGCCAACAAGATCCTTGATTGAGAGCATGGTATATTTTCAGCAGCCAAAAGCAACTCTCTTGCAAAAAACTAACAGATAAAAGGCATAGTCCAGTTTTTTTTGAGTGGGGTTGCTCAAGGCCTATTGCACTAGTAAACAAGAATGTCAATAAAGCAACGTGCAAGCTTTGTCCCTAAGGAGAGAAATTAGGAGGGGGGACTCACTGATATATATACTATATATATATACTGTTTGTGTGTGTGTGTGTGTGTGTGTGTGTGTGTACATACATACATATATATATATATATATATATATATATATATATATATATATATATATACACATATACATATACATACATATATATATATATATATATATATATATATATATATATATATATATATATATATATATATATATATATATATATATATATATATATATATATATATATATATATATACACATATATGAGTGAAATCAAAGTTATCTTGGCAGCATAAGTTCAGCTGCTCTAAAAGACATCAGATTTTGAAAACATAATGGATCTACTATAATAGCATTGTCAAGCTGGAAGGTGATTAGTACAACAGAGGGATTCTACCTCTTGCCACAAACAGGCTTTATCTGAGCAGATGTGACCCATGGTGTTTGCTCTGGGATATATCAACTTTAATTGTTAGAAATGTGACTGTTAGCCATTTGCTCCCTTCTCTCTTTTTCTTTTGACCAGATTTTCTTGGACATTTTGCGAAATCAAACCCCTGGCCTTCCAATCACTATCGTTTTGTCACAAACTGAAGACCCCTGCCACCTTCACACATTAATCATTACATTGTTGGTAATCAAGGCAAGAGGCAAGCACCATCTACTCTGCCAGCACTGATTCAGAACGCTTTGATGGCAATCGCATGCGGAGGAAACGCTCCACAGAGGAAACAGTGGTGGCAGAGGCGATTGACCTACCTACCCTGCTGTGACAGCTGCATGCAAGGGATCGCAGGCATGAGGGGTCGCAGGCATTTGATTAAAGCTTCTGCCCTATTTGTGGGAACAAGAATAATTCTAGATGAGAGGACTAACACCGGCTTGTAAGGGTCACAGACAGAAGGCTCCAGGAGCTTGAATGCTCAGTCCAGAGAGAGGTCCACAGAATATCAATCCCTTCTGTGCGTTCCTTGCAGCATGCAACATCAGGATCTGCTCTCTCTGTCCTAAGGCTCACATTTCTCAGACAGCTTTTTGTTATATTGGTTATTCTGTGAGGACAATCTCACCACAGGTCTAATGTATACACATTTTAATAAGATTACCAACTTATCCTCTTATCTAAGACTGGTAAACTGAGAAAAAAGGTTGAGGAAGGCTTCCAGACTTTTCTTCCCTACTCTTAATGTATGCTGATTTTCATTTTACCCTCGACAGTCATTTTGTTAGAGGACTGTACATGCACTGACTTAAAATAGTAAATATTAAATGTGTTTAGTATCCACAATAAAAAAATCCTGATGTCTACGAATGCACCAAGAACAGCCAGTGTTCTGTCACATGGACCAGAACAAGGCCGATCAGGGAACAAGCTGGCAGAAGCACAAAGTAAATGTAGTCATGGCAACCATCGATACAGCTTAACCGTAAATTACTTACGACCAACTGATAATTAGAGGAGCTGCACAGAAGTCACAACCACCAAGGATGACATAAGAAGCTATGCTGTAGCCATATACCATGTCTGTTTAGGGTTAAGGTAGGCAATGACCCTTTAGTCTAACATGATGCACTATGCAGATGTGTGCTGATCTCCCCTTTGCACAAACTGAAAAATGTGGCACCCAAGATATGATTAAATGATGCATGCTACTTAATAGGGCACATGAGACTCCATAGCAATATTGAAAAGGTCGAATGTTATTGATTTTCAGGTTTTTGAAAATGCAGTCTAAACTGACCAGTGTTTAAATCTTTATTCCTAAATATAAGAGGGCCTAAAATTTAAAAAAAAAACATCCATTTGTCATAAAGAATATTAGACAAGCCATTTCTTTTTAAAGACGTTGAGTAACTTCTGAAATCTTAAATCTGGTAGTGCCAATTTACTGCCTGAAAGGAAAAGCCTTGGTAAAACTTTAAAACATGAAGTATTTGACAATGTTTAAAATGGAGTGAAATAATTTACTCTCTGGTCACATTGATCTTTAATTTCATCCTATCACCTCTTCTTCCATATCTCATTAAAATAAAAGTCCTTGCAATGGCTCATTGGCATTTATCTGCTTTCCTCTGACTCAGCTGAATTTCCATTTATTCTCGTCCCTTACCCTTTTGTCTGCCCACATTAGAATAATGTAATCTCGTTTCATAATTTTCCTCCTGTCAGCCCCCTGTCATATTGGTTCTGGTTACATTTGTGTGACTCTGCCCTCGCTTTGTCTCGGACCATGGACTTAGTCACTTAACAGCTGAGAAATGGTAATGTTGCCTCACTTCTGACAATGTATCATTATTCAGATGTCGAATGACAGGTTCTGAAACTGCTTTTTTTTCCTCAAGACAGTGGAATGTGGAATAAATGCCTGAGGCTAGGTAGGAAACTGGTGGTGAAATGTGGAATAGGAATAAAACTCAAGGTGATTGTGTTTTTCTTACTTAACTCTCCAACCCTTGAAGTGCTGCAGATAGCCCCCCAGCTCAACATGTTGCAAAGCATCAATTTCCATCCCAAGTTTCTCATTTCAAAAACCATCAAAATGGAAATCAAATTGCTCCACTTCCTGTTTGTGTTTTCCCCCAAAACGGGGCGCTGCTTTCTTTGGTTACTCACCCTCCCACTGATAATCCCGCCCACTGCCTTTGACTGCCTCTGACATATTGAATACCTCGAATGTTGCTTGTGTGGCCCCAGTGGCAATTTAAAGTGTTGACAGGCAGACACAATCCATGGGCAGATCCCTGGTATCAAATGTTACAGTCAACCCTCCCCAGAGTGTCCAATCAATAAAGCAATGGGAGAGGACTTTTTTCTTTCGACAGGGAGCCAATCACACAAGAGAGGGTCGAGGGGGGATAAAGCACCAAGGGGGGTGGGGTGGGGGGCTCAACTGGAGGAGCTTGAGCCTTATGAGAATATCAGATAGCATACCACTAACCAGAGTGAAAGGAAAACACCAATCCATTAAGACTAACTATATGACAGGTTGCTACCATGAGTTGACCTTGTTACTACCTGGATATAGAAATGTTGGACATTCAGATTGTTTTGGTTCCTTTTTGGCTGATGTATCTGAGGCCCTACACAAAAGACCATTTTCTGGCCTAAAATGCACCTCCTAATATTCAGGGGTGTAAAGCCAGATTGGATTCCTATCACAACCAATTAATTGTTCAAATATCTGTCAAGTATGTGTTGTGAAAACAGTTATCAAAAACTTCAAACTGAGTTAACCATTGACAGTCGTGACTCTAGATTTCACTTCCTTCAACAGTATACCAACCACAAGCAGAGCTAAAAGGAGCAAATATCCAGGGCTTAGTCCAAATTAACCGGACACAACAAATGGACCGTTTAAAATATTTCACTAAACCATCTGGGCAACAACCAATTTAAGTGTTTGGGAATGGGCAGAACCTTTCAAAAGCATATCCGGCATCAGCCACTTTGTAGAACAAACTTGCCAAAACATGTCGGATGTGGAGCAAAAATACCCCTTCCACTGAGAAGTGCTTTCACTGTATTTATTCAGAGACACTGATTGTGCTGTGCCACTTTGGGTCGCTCACAGTCAATGTAGATCGAAGCTTGGCAAGATGGATCAGTCGAATTACAGACATTGAATCAGGCAGATCCGGCTGCTGTGCAAGGATGAGACCAAATGACTTGTACCATACAAATTATGTAATCTTCCTGTTATTTAACATACCTCCAATACCTACCACTTCCTCCCCCTACTGCACTGAATGGTTATTTACAATTCAGTGCAGTAGGTTACCATGTAACCATTCAGCTCTATTGAACTGAATGGTTATATGGTCAATGGACCTGAGCTTGGATAGCATTTTTCTAGTCTCTTTGAATATTTAAAGCTGCTTTACACCGCAGGTCACATCTACCCATTCACATCCATTCACCCTCACATTTACTCGTTGATGGTTCAGAGTTTCTCTGTTAGTTGTCTATCAGTATCAACTAACACATTCATACTCTTTAATATCCTTTCATACCCATTTACACACCACTGAAGCAGCAATGGGAGCAACTTAGGGTCAAATGTCTTCCCCAAGGACACATCACCATGTGACAGCCGGACTTGGGCTCGAATCTGCCACCTTCCTTGTAACGACAGAGCTCAAAATCAGACTGCACCACTGATGCCCCATCCATGCTTGCTGTAGTTGAGTCCATCAGCCCTTGACATTCACAGTTGCCCTCCTCTCTGAGATTCCAGCCACGGATCAACCAGAGCCGTTATAGAAAAAATAATTTGACATAAACAAGATATTTCCCTGTGCCTGAGGGATAATTGTATATTGATTATAAACAATGGACCAGCTTTATTGTACTGTAATAAAGGTTGTAAAGCAGCATTTTTCTGACTGCCTTTACTGTAAATAGAAAGTAGAGCTTCTAAGTGTATGACTCCAATGTCAAAATGCTTTGGAGATATTTGAACAGAACAAAAGTAGAAGAGTGTCTACATTCTTGGTCATTTTTTTCCCTGTTGTTTTTAAAATTGAGAAGCACGCTATATTGAGTTTTCCTTGATTCTTCTCTCCTTTCTCCTGCTGTGATCATCCCCTCTGCTTGCTCCTCTTTGTGTTTTCCTTTTTGGCATCTCGTGTGACTACCATAAAAGAAAAAAGATAAAATACAACATGTACAAAAAGACTCAGTGATGAAACTCTTAAAAGCTGTGATGTTAAAAATGAAAACATATGGGGATAAGCTTGATAACCCTTTATCATATCACAGCCATAAAAGGGGGGCTGGTCCTTTGTGACCGCAACCTGGATATTTGAGATATTGTTGCCTTTTTGTCATCTTGAACCAATCTGGCCTTTTTTCTCAGACCTCTGGCATTTATAAGGCATTTTTGCCACAAGAACTGCCACTACCAAAATATATTCTTTTTCTCAGACCATTCCCTTTAAAATCCCAGAAATGGTTGTGCATGAAAATCCCAGAAATTCTATGACCAGCCTGTCAAGCACCAGCAACCATGCCATGTTCAAAGTCACTAAAATCCACTTTATTCCCCATTCTGATGCTTGGTTTGAGCTTCAGCAGGTCATCTTAGCCATGCCTACAGGCCTAGATGCATTGAGCAGTTGCCATGTGATTGGCTTATCAGCTATTTCCATTAACAAGCAGTTGAACAGGTGTGCACTGTCCACCTGCTGTGACAAAATGTATTAGGCACAGCCTACGAGCTACGGTCAAAGTTACAGAACACACATGCAAACGTTGAGCTAACAACTGACTGCTGACGCTTGAAAAGTGATTTATTCGAAAAGAAACATGATCAGACTGTACCTTATCAGTCCACAGGGTTTATTTGTCTCTCGGGACGTTCTGTGGGCTTGTTTCTCCTCCCTCTGTATGTCAACAAATGCACGTTGGTGTGAGGCGCTGTTTTACGACAGTGCAGTAACTCTCAACATCCATAGAGGCCACTAGAGAGCTGAAAGCCGGAATCTTACATACTAGGGCTTTAAAAATTCAAAGAAGATGTTGCAACTGCCGCTGCATGTTATTTGCCCTTTTCACGTTTGTGCATGCCTTTGAAAAAGAAAACTAACGTCAGGAGGCCAATCACATCAGTTAGCGGTACATTGCTGCTGATCACCATGGCCCCGGTACAGCGAAAAAAAAAGGTACGACCTTAACTAGTTCCTTACCAGTATTAAGAGTGTTTCGAGAGTGCAGAGTCGAAAGAAGAAGACAGAAGTACAACTTTGACACTGTAATCCTGCCTTGAAAATGTAAAGGTGACATTCATACTGGTGTAAATAAATAATATGATTAAATTTACCATATTTTTAAAAGTTTTTGCTAAGCAAGATTTTTGCGAGAAAGGAATTAAACGCCTGTCCCAAATACCCACCTGGTCCCAAATAAACGCCTGGTCTTCTCAGTGATTGAAACAACTAAACTCCCTGGCTATTATTTGGTATTTCACTGTATTTATACCACAGTCTTATTCAGTGTATGGGACAAATATACTTAAAAACCTACAAACATAAAAAAAGATCCACTTTGCTTACACTACATGGTTAACCGTACCCTTAATGTGATTCTAATCTGCACCTCGCTGAGCTCTTGATAAGTCATTCTACAAGACAACATCCTACTCATGTACTCTAAAGTGGACTGCGAGTGTCTCCTGAGTCAATCGTTAAATGATGCTATAGCTATACATCGAGCTCCCAGGACCCTCAACCCCACTCTTCACATCCAGTGTTCCTTCTCCACTGTTGAAACCCCCTTTGCGGGATATCATCTGTATTTTTCATACGCCTCCTTCAGCGGTATAAATTGCTGGCTACATCAGTCGCTATCATGCGTACCCTGGAGAGAGACGGAAAGAGCAAGAACGATGGAGAGAGCGCATGCTGGGAACAACCTCGTTTGTGTGTGTATGCGTGTGAGAGTTTGACAAGCAACACTTACGCAGAGCCTAGCAGGTGTGTGTAGTTACTGCTTTTGTGTGTGCACGCATTCATACTGGCGAATGTATATGTGGGCATGTGTGGATGTGTTGCTTCTGAAGTGTGTTTTCGCTTGCACATATATAAAGAGAGAGAGCAGGATTTAACAGCACGTGTCAGCTGTGGGTGTTTAAAGAAACGTGGCTGCTTGATTTTATGTTTTCTGCCTCGACTCTGCTGGCGAGATCAAAAAGTGTCGGCACAGAAACGGAGAGCAGGTCGCTCTCAGACAAGCACCGGTCCAACATTTGACTGCAGAAATGCCAAAGAAGAAACTGAGGAGAGAAGAAGACTGAAGGCGAGATGAGGGCATGAGAAGAAGAAGGAGGAGGAGGAGTGTGTTCACATGCGGAGGCGGCAGGCGGCTCATGCTGGTATTTTTGATGTAATTTGTGAGCGACTGTAATTGAATGTACAGTCAGATGAACAGGATGCCCAGAAGATCCGTCTTCCCACACAAGCAAAGGAGGAGTTGGATATGATGGTGGCATGAGTGTTTTTTGTGTGTGCGCCTAATGTGAATTTTAACCAATCATTTGAGTGATTACACAGTTAATTAGAAAATAAAGGCTCAGTCTTTGAGGAAGAAAATTGTTGTATGTTGCCTGATTTCTTTAACGTTTGTTCTCTCCCTCCATAATGCCTCTTTTTTTGTTGGTTTTGCTTAAGATCCTTTTATGTTTGCCTTTATCCGTATGCTTTTTAATCCATGTAATAAGGTGAAAATATTGTTTAGTGGGATGATCAGGCTGGTAAAAAGCTGGGGGATAGATTACAGATGTATGTAGGGCGACTGTCTTTAGGTTAATCTGTAATCTGAAAATTAACTCATCCATGAGACTGACGGATGAGAAGATTGACTCAAAATCCCATGAGTCACCACAAGCAAATCCGGTAGGTGATTGGACAATCATTCCATCAATCACATTCATTACAGGTATGAAGTAGGTGGGCGATACTGCCACAATTGAAAATTCTCAACTTTAGCCACTATGTGGACCAAACTATTGCCAAAACATGTTGGAATTGGAGCAAAAATAGCTTTTCTATCAAGAAATGTTTTCAGTGTTGTTATTTGTTTTTCATTTAATACAGAAATGTAGTCCACATCTCATAAAACTACTACTGAAGCTGTTAGCATCTATGCAAATCTCTCCTCAAAGACGGAGCCTGCTGCCATCTCACTTGTAGCTCCCACCTCTTCCTGCTCTGAAGGATGCTGACTGTATGCTCAGTAAATTGGATCTGCCTGATTACAGACATTGAGTCAGGCAGATCCATCTGCTGCACAAGGTTAAAATCAAGCCAACCCTCTTGGTGTTTTTGTACAAAATAAAAATATATATTTTAGATCAAAATAAACTTTTATTTAATAAAGAAACTTAAAGTGCTTCAAGATTACAAATGTCCGTCAAGGCATTTTTGATATTATTAGTCGAGCTATTATAAGTAATGTGAAAAACAACTGTATCGCACAATCTAAACAAATCTTTTAAAAAATAAGCCTGGATCCACAGCTGGATTGAGATCACAACAAAAATCTTACCACTTACCTCTTGTGCTACGAGTCACATTGCCTGAAATTTTTACTAAAATCTGTGGAGAAATTGTGAGTTTTTTTGCAAAAATCTGGAAAACTACCCAATTGTGCAATTTTAACATATCCTTTTAAAAAAAATTCCTGGGAGCAGATTCAGATCACCAACAATATTGAGTAACATCTTCCTTCTGACATGACCAATACTCCCAGAAAATTTCATCAAAATCTGATAACTTTTCTTGCTCACAGATTGACAGATGGATGCACAAACAAATGCCAGCAAAAACAAACCTCCTTGGCAAAAGAAAGCTTAGTACTTTATGTTCCTCTTTTATTTATTTCATAACTGAAAATATAATTTGTTGTAAAAATCCATCCAGATACCAGGGTTGCCAATTCTGTGTGTCTAGCTGGAGGGAAATATTCATAATAGAGTAAACCAAACATACAATGTATGAGTTAGGCCTGTCACCTTATATTTGATATTCAAATATCTGTTCAAGTGTTGGGGTAAAAATCAATTCTTGAACTGAAAAGATACATTTTAATTGAAAATGATTTTTAAAAAATACAGTGCAGCAGCACATTAGGATACGTGAAGCAGTTGACCGCACGTTCAAAGGGGGCGCCATCGCTCTCTTGACCAGGACAGGCTCCACACTGCTGATGGCAATAAAAAAAAATACACATAGATCAGACTGTCAATGTCAATTATGTGCAAAGCAGCTGGCCCACTCCTCATCCATGACAGAGCAGCAGGCCTATTTGTCAGCCTTCCACCCACTGGAGTCCAGTATACAGCCACTATAATAAGCAGCATCCATGTTAATCACTTCACAAACAGCCATTGTTTGCAGGCATGCAGTCACTTCTTGCTGTCACTTTTCTCTTCAAAGAATGCTGACTGGTCAGTGCCTCAAGCTCAAACATTCCTAACTAATGCCTAAAGTGGATCTGCCTGATTATGGACATTGAATTAGATGATTCCTGAAAAGTACACACCTATATCAATTAAATGTTTTCATGGTAAATTATTGTCAGTTACTGTTTACACAGGACAGGACATTTTAAACTAATGCATGTAAAAAAAATACATAGACAAAGTGAAGAAAAATGAAAACATTTTGGTAAAGCTGGTCATGTATGTTGGCTACAAGGTGATGCAGCTGGTAGTGCTGCTGCCTCAGAGCAAGAAGGTTGCTGATTCAAAGCTAGGTCAGGGGTTCTCATTGTGGAGTTTGCATGTTCTCCCTGTGCATGCATAAGTTCTCCTAAGGTAGTCAGTTTCCTCTCACAGACCAAACACATACTTGTTAGGTTAACTGGTGATTCTACAAAACCCAAAACCAGTGAAGTTGGCACGTTGTGTAAATCGTAAATAAAAACAGAATACAATGATTTGCAAATCCCTTTCAACCTATATTCAATTGAATACACAGCAAAAACAAGATACTTAACGTTCGAACTGGTAAACTGTGTTATTTTTTGCAAATATTAGCTCATTTTGAATTTGATGCCTGCAACATGTTTCAAAAAAGCTGGCACAAGTGGCAAAAAAGACTGAGAAAGTTGAGGAATGCTCATCAAACACTTATTTGGAACATCCCACAGGTGAACAGGCTAATTGAGAACAGGTGGGTGCCATGATTGGGTATAAAAGCAGCTTCCCTTAAATGGTCAGTCATATTGCAAGGAATTTAGGGATTTCATCATCTACAGTCCGTAATATCATCAAAAGGTTCAGAGAATCTGGAGAAATTACTGCACGTAAGCGGCAAGGCCGAAAACCAACATTGAATGCCCGTGACCTTCGATCCCTCAGGCGGTACTGCATCAAAAACCGGCATCACTGTGTAAAGGATATCACCACATGGGCTCAGGAACACTTCAGAAAACCACTGTCAGTAACTACGGTTCGTCGCTTCATCTGTAAGTGCAAGTTAAAACTTTACTATGCAAAGCGAAAGCCATTTATCAACAACACCCAGAAACGCCGCCGGCTTCGCTGGGCCCGAGCTCATCTAAGATGGACTGATGCAAAGTGGAAAAGTGTTCTGTGGTCTGACGAGTCCACATTTCAAATTGTTTTTGGAAAGTGTGGTCGTCGTGTCCTCCGGACCAAAGAGGAAAAGAACCAGCCGGACTGTTATAGGCGCGAAGTTCAAAAGCCAGCATCTGTGATGGTATGGGGGTGTATTAGTGCCCAAGGCATGGGTAACTTACACATCTGTGAAGGCACCATTAATGCTGAAAGGTACATACAGGTTTTGGAGCAACATATGTTGCCATCCAAGCAACGTCTTTTTCATGGACGCCCCTGCTTATTTCAGCAAGACACTGCCAAAGCCACATTCTGCACGTGTTACAACAGCGTGGCTTCGTAGTAAAAGAGTGCGGGTACTAGACTGGCCTGCCTGTAGTCCAGACCTGTAGTCCAGACCTGTCCCCCATTGAAAATGTGTGGCGCATTATGAAGCGTAAAATACAACAACGGAGACCCCAGACTGTTGAACAACTTAAGCTGTACATCAAGCAAGAATGGGAAAGAATTCCACCCGAAAAGCTTCAAAAATTGGTCTCCTCAGTTCCCAAACGTTTACTGAGTGTTGTTAAAAGGAAAGGCGATGTAACACAGTGGTAAAAATGCCCCTGTGCCAACTTTTTTGCAATGTGTTGCTGCCATTAAATTCTAAGTTGATGATTATTTGCAAAAGAAAATAAAGTTTCTCAGTTCGAACATTAAATATCTTGTCTTTGCAGTGTATTCAACTGAATATAAGTTGAAAAGGATTTGCAAATCATTGTATTCTGTTTTTATTTACGATTTAAACAACGTGCCAACTTCACTGGTTTTGGGTTTTGTAAATTGTCCTTAGGTTTGAATGTGTGTGTTCGAAAATGGTCATCTGTCTATGCGGTAGCCCTGTGATTGGCGTGAGACCAGTCTAGGGTGTAGCCTGCCCTGGTCATATGACAGCTGGGATGGGCTCCAGTCCCTTAATACAGTATGATAATGGATGGAAGGTCATTTGGGTCAGGGGAGCCAGTGCTTGCCTTTTCACGGCACTTTCAAGTAAAATGATGTATGTCATTCACTAAGAAAATGCATCTTTTCCAGGTAAATGTATCCTTATCCTAAGTCTTTTGTGATGGTGCACCTCAATATTTAATGTTTGATCCTGTTTTTTTTCCACCATCTATCCTTTGTTTTGTACTTCACTTGTAAGCTGGCAGGTCAATTCGGCACTTCAGGCTCCAGCATTGTTCTTAAATTATGGCCTTCCCTCTATAAATTCAAAACTCACGGTATACTCAATTTGAAGAAACATTCACTTTAAATAGTATTTCAGAAGTGATTTTGTGCAGTCCTTGTTTGGTTTAACAACAATGTTCCCACCAAAGGCTGTTTCTACATTTGGATGAGAGCAAAAATTAGTGGGTAGTGTAATGTTTCACCAGCAAACTCATAAATAAAAGGCAACAAATTGCAATCAGACTGACTAATGGCTTCTACAGGAGCATACAGTTGTTCACAACCTGATAGCCTGAGTCTGCTGCTGCTAATGGTCCTGTATCATTAAGTTTTAATGGTTTTACTTTCGTTTGAGGCATGGCTCAGGCTCATACAAATACTCTCTGTTATGTTTTGCGGAAGTAGGTGATTTAGCTGGATAAGTATTCATGAAGTTTTCATGAATGAAGCATGATATAATGTGCTGTATGTGTTCTAGGGAGCTGTGAACTCATGACAGCCCTCTCTTAAGAGAAAAAAAGATGCTTTACATGCATCATCCAATCCACTTCATTTGTGTAGCACATTTACAAAACAATTAGACAGAAACCGCACAACTCTCATGCTAAATTAAAAGCCAACAAATAAAAACGTGTTAAGATGAAATTTAAAAATGAAGGTTTGTTGGATTTCTGATTTCAGGGGTTAAGTTGTTCCATAATTGAGGAGCAGAAAAGGCTCAGTCACCTCAGGAATTTAGGTCTCAAGTACGACAAGAAAAAGCAGCTCTGCAGACCTCAGAGATCGTGACGGGGTGTAGACTTTAAAAGATCAGAAATATATTGCGGTGTGAACCCATTTAGAAATTTAACAGCACAATAAAATCTATAAATGAATCCTTTATATTGATTTAATTAAGGGTTTATACATAAGACTTAGTGAGAAGAAAGACAAAGAACTGATTACTCCAACCAAATGTTTCAGCTCAGACTCAGCTGCTATTTTCACTCATTAGTGATTCTTCTTTTAACTTAACATATTCACTCTTCTTGCACTTTTGTGTTTCTTCTTTCCATATGTTGGTATCCAAATGGAGATAAACCTTGTGCCGTGAAAGACATTCATGCTGCTGCCAATGTGGTAAATGATCTTTGTATGAGACAGTTGTACCCTGTGACACTCCTGTCAGGGGGAAATGTGGAATTTATACACTTCTATGATTTAAAGAATCAAGCATTTACTAAACTTAAGACAATCAAAATAGCGGATGCTGATCAGTGGGTCTCAGTCATAGCTCTCCTTTTATTAAGCCGTCCTTGGTCACTGTTTCTCAGTCAAATGAAACCTCTTGTTGCAGGCTCCTTAGAATGTAAAATGCTTAAACATATCCTTCAATTTGACAAAGTGATTTTCCTCAGGCACTTGGGGGCTCTCTGATTGATGGGCCTGTGGACCAATTAGAAAGGCAGCAAAGGGTTGAATTAAAACCTGCTAGCAACATTTTGTGTAACCATGTTATACGCATTTCTTTAATCAAGGTCTGTTTAGGTATTTTTTAAACTTATTATGAACATTTTTACTTAAACTCGCTGGAGATTTTAAAGTACAACTAAATGCCTTTCAGGAAAATTGACATGCATGTTGTCACCGTTTCTATATTACTCTGCCTGTTACCAAGACATTAGTGTGTCCCCAAGACACCGTGTATTCAATTTACCTGTGAACTGTGAGTCTGCACTGTATAAAGATAAAAAAATGTATTTTTTCTGATTGGACGCATGAAGTTAAAACGTTATATCTGTAACAATATTTCACTTAGAATCAATGTTGCACTCTACTAGTTAAGATGAGCCTTATTTCTCTGTGGTGCATGCAAAACATACAGGTAGAACATACAGTAACTAGTTTCAACGTAGGGTTTAGTGAGGACTTAACACCAGAACTTAAGATAGAACTTATGCTTAGGTGGTGCAACAGGCTACAGATCTCAATCCATTAGAGCACCTTTTGGATATGTTCGAACAGACAGCAGTGCTGCCATGTTGATATGGACCAGTATGTCTGAGGACTGTTCAAGCACTTTGATGAATATGCCACAAAAAGTAAAGGCAGTTCTGATGGCAAAAAGGGGTTCAACCTGGTACTTGCAAGCTGTACCTAATAAAGTGGCTGATGAGTCATTGCTCTTTAAGGTAAAATCAATGTTTAATAGCTAGTTTTTCAGTGTCTGAACAAACATTTCTCACTCTGCAGCCTCTCACACTTATGATGAGACTCCTCTCCAAAAAAAAAAAAAAAACGTTTTAAACAGATCGACTCTTTTCCCACCATGTTACAAAAAATAAAAAACTGTGTTTAGTTGTTAACAAATCAAAGTGTGAGCGTGAGGCCTCACGATCTGTATATTTATTTATAGAGTGATTGTGTAAGAACCAAACAATCCTCACATCCAGCATCTCTCTGCTTACAAATCTGTGGGAGGTCATTTGCCAATCTCCTCTTCCTTTCTTTCTGCAGCTCACAGCATGCCTACACTGTTATCGTAGGCTACCCTCGTCTCTCACTATCCACCCCCCCTTCACACACACAGGCTCTCACACACACCATTATCCCCGTACAGGAAAAAGGCTGACTCACGGCCGCTTCATTACTCAAGTGAGTTATGGGTGTGTTTACACACACACTGATTGATATTAACCCTCTTTGTTTAAATCTCCCTCACCAACAGACAGGCAGGCAGGCCAGGCAGCGCGCTCGTCCACTTGCACGATTGTGTTTCGGGGGGAGGCACGGGTGGGAGGGGGGGAGGCACGGGCGGGAGGGGGGGAGCTGACCAAAAAGCTCACAGTGCCCTCTACTGATGCCTGAGAGTAAAACCACCTGGACGTATCTCTGCACCTCTCATCATCATCCCTCATTTAGATCTCAAATGAGTTTGACCGTCACAAAATAATTAAAGCTTGTGGGAGGCCCCTTCAAAATAAAAGCCTGCTCAAAAGATTTCAATTTGTTTCAATTTCAATTTCCTTTTTTATGTTCAAATGCCATGTTGCAGGGATGATTTGACTTCAGAGACCATCTGTGACTGGATGTTTGATGAGACTATTTTGAAGGCAAGCTCCTGTCTTTGTTCATCCATGGAGGATACCTCTGACTACTAATCACTTCTATCTCCTTTAAACAAAAGTGGAAAATCCAATCACTTTTTGTGTTCTGCATGAAAAGAGCTTCCAAGCATATGTTCCTTTAACGTTTCGATAAAATGATCACAAATTGTGTGGTTTTTACCCCAAAATTGACATAAAATAAAGATTTATCGGTAGGATTTGACAAAACCTTTCTATATCAACACATTTCCCATTCCTGGCAGACATCATTGAATTACTGGTGTGCTGGTTCAAAATTTCGTTATCCTTATTTTAAAAGTCCAGCACTTTAATCAGGTTCCTCTTTTGATTTTACCAGCACAGTAAAGCCAAAGATATACTTGCTATGTACTGTAGATATGGACACATGGTGGTTGCCATGCCGTGCCAGTGTGATGGCTTTGCATGTAGTTAAGAATTAATGTGATGCAGACGCAAGCTGCAACAGAACAACTACATCAGAAAGTTTTACCTGATTGCGTTTGCTCAGTGATATGATAGCAGTTGTGGTTGCATCATGACTTTGTCTTCATCATAAACCCAACTTCATGACCCCAAATGTTTCGACAGCATCATTTTAGGATCTATACTGCCCATGGTGAATGTTTTAAGATCATAATAACAAATGATTTGAAAATTTACTGCTAAAATGAAGTATTTGACTGCTTGGCTCCCATTGATCACTGTTGAAAGTCAATGCTTCTTTCCTCTCAGTCGCTGATATTCCACTAACTTGCACTGACTGTGATTTCATGCGCAAACCCTCGATATCAAAAGTCCCCAATCACCAAGTTGGTACATGGCTGTTGAGAAACAAAAATAATTCATTTAATTACTATTAGCAGATACTAAAAAGTGTTTAATAAAAAAAGATTAAAGAAAAAAAAAAGTGTTCAATTTTGAAAGGATGGATCCTCACATACCCGTGTATCCGCTCTTGTAGCTCGACAGCGTGGACTACACATTAAGGCCCTATCACCCTGTCACCGCTGTGATGAACTGCAAAGTACAACTTGAGATGAACTCGTAGTTAAATCTTGAGGTAAGAGGTAAGAACTGATAAAATATCCATCAATAATCAAAAGAATTATGAAGTAGGCTCGAATTGTTGACCAATGGTTAAAACACAGACCATATGCATGCTTTTTTTATGGCAGTTTCCTCAGCGCTCAATCATTGTAGTGGTTTAATTAGGTATAGTGTGCACAGGTGACTTTCAGCCAACTTAAGTAGCTGACAAAAACAGAGGGCATGCTCATAAATGTCTCCCTGCTCTTCGGCAAAGGCCAGTCCAGGATTAATTGTACTACATAAAATAGGGCCATGGTACAAAAAGTTTAGAGACCACTGCTCCACATAATCAGCATCAGGTGCAATGGGATGTACTGACTAGGAGTCAGAGTGCTCATCTTGCAAAAATGTTATTTTTAGCAGTGTTTATTTCATACAAGATCTTTTTTCTATCCCAACATGTCTAAAATCCAGACTAAAATTGCAATAATCTCATTTCCTAATGACACTTCATATCAGAAATGGGTGAAATATTGCCTCATGCTGTTCAAAGCAGAGTTCTCAAACCATCCTCACTCCATCTTTTAGCTTTAGAAAAAAAATCTTTGAGAAAATGAATAAGCCCCTCTAAATTCTTCTTTAATTCTGACAGTTGCGTCAAAAGTAGCCGCTACATTTTCAAATGGTATTCATCTCTTCTGCGACTGAAGGCTTTTCATTCAAGTCCCTCCAGGTGATTTTCCCTTTCACATTAGATTAGCTGAACGCTGTTTCACAGTCCAAGGACCTGTAATCAAACCTCTCTCTGCCAGTACAGCTGCACATGATGAAAAGCTTGGGTGTCATTTTTTTTTAATCAGCTGAAGTGAAAATAGGTGTTTAGGGGGCCTCTCGTCATCTATGTCAGCCTGTAACTGTAGCAGAATGACATTGGATGACCTCTGATCTTTGACTTTCTCTGTTTTAATAGGGTCACTCAAAGGCAGAGGTGGAGCCAGGAGGCTGTAAATTCTGATCTGTATTGGCCTCTGTTAGAGAGGGTGAGGAGATCAGTGATAGTCAAAGAGAAGGTCATACAGGCAGAGGCTCAAATAAGGACACAGAGTGGATTTCAATGTCAAGGGATCTTGGCCATTTGCATTGTATGTAAATTCTTTAGACTGTTTAAATAGCTTAGACAGGATTTACTAAAGAAAAGAACATAATAAGCAGCAAACCCAATAGTAAGTAGGATGTAGGATGCTTTAAAATACAATTTTTTTTTCCACTGAAGATGCATACATGGACACATGTATGTTGACTGCATCTAGACTGTGCTTTGCCTGTATTTAGAGAAGTTGTGAAGACCAAAGAATCTGAACAGTCTTTAATCAAGCAAGCAGAGTCAGACAGAAGTTAGGGATAGTAAACGTACAGTTTCAGATTTAACATCCCTCTTTTATCTTTTAGGGTGAGAACTTATTGTGATGAGCAACAAGTGTAGCAGTATATTTATTGATAAGTAATATAGAAGGTTCAAGTAAAAATGTAACATAACAGAGCAGTTAGATCTACCACGTTTCAGGCAGATTCATCTGGTAAAGCTTTAAGCTACACATGAGCACTCTTCCAAAAGGCTCACAGCAGTCATTTGAGGAGAAAGAGGCAACACTGGTGGCTCCCACAGAGATTAGTGGAGATGCATCAATAGCAACAATTTTGAAACGACAGATTTCTTCATCTAAAGAGCCCAAATCATGCTTTAACTTGGGTCCATATACTTAATAGAGTATGTCCAAAAACACTCAAAACCCTTCTAGTTTTCACATTCTGAGTTCCTCTGATCCAGCTCAATTCTCAGTCTATCTGAGATGCTCTGTTGGAGCTCCAGTCCTTTTAAGGGATAAAATTGCTTCATGGTTATTATTGTTTGTATTGATATATCTACACCAACTTTTGACAACCTCAGAGCTGACAAAGCCTAGCATCCCCCGAGACCCTTTTGGCACCACCTCAAAATGGGCCTGACCCCAGGATGGGAACCAAGGCTGTATATGGACTGCATGGGTTAAAATGTGGTCCATGGCCTCTGGCCTGCATGTCAACCCCCAGCACCCCCAGTTTCACAGATTCAAGCTCTATCCTCTTCACTCCACATCTGACTAAAGGCATGACGCACTCCCCAGCCTCCAAAGAAGGAGAGACACAGTTGTATGCTAGGCAAAGCAAAGTCACAAAGTCACATGTAATGATGCTGCATAGCTTCAAAACTGTGCCATTATGAAGCTAATCCATAACATAGCATAAATATGATTAGCTAACTCTGATGGACAATGTATAAAGAAAATTTAGAGTCAATATGCTTCATAATGCCTTTTTATAAACCCACGGGTTATGTCATTGAGATGACGTCCATGTGTTTTACAGTTTTTTCAGACATTTTACAGTAACATCAGATTAATGACTGTAGTTTTGTCTCTACTCTCCTGACAGACAATCTGGTAGTAAACCCAACCCAACAACGCAACTGATACAACTTCCATAACAAAACACACAAAAATTAAGAATTTCATGGAGTTTTTTTTATATACAGAAAAGAGCAACTTGCCCAGTGCTAAAGAGGCAATCATACTTTACTGTTCAAGCACGTTCACCCACAAGTGTCTGCACAAGTGAGTGTGCATCTGAGTGCCTCTCACCTGCGGTGTGATTTTAGCGTGAAGGGTGCTTCGGTCAAATGCTGCTCATTCCCATCACTCGGCCCACTCTCAGCCTCATTTCACTGAACACTTGGCTGACTAAACAGGTGGAGCCAACTCAACCATGTAACCCTCCGCCTTTCCTATACAGGAAAACATGAATGTGCTGTTATACTGTTGGCTTAGGCATGAGAGGAACAGGCTAAACAAAACAGGAAACAGAAGCGTGTTTGCCAGTTCAGGTTCAGACTGCTGAAGTTCTCTTGCTGCCCACTTCATTTAAATGAACCTCTTATGTATGCAGATTACACAGACCAATTTCACTGCAATCATCAGTTTTATTTGAATTGCTTTGATAAAGGAATTGAAGCAATGTTGGAATTAAATAAACCACTTTGTAGAGCTGGTTTGCATCTGCATGTGATGAATAAGTTTAATTCATACACTATTTTGTGGAAGTAGAAGCATTTACAGAAAATGAAGCAACTCTTACAAAACATATATTTAATGATTAACAGTGTAATTATAAGTGCAAATATTTAAACAATATATCCATTATCTCAATAAATATTGAATTTTCACCTCAACAAAAATTATTCAGAGTCAGTTGAAGTTATGAGTACAAATGTAACCCTTGTGACAGTGGTCCCATGATCTTTTCTGTACCCTGGCATGGTTTTATGTAATACAATAAAGTTGTGGACCAGCGTTTGCTGCAGACTGGCCTTAAAAGGAAACCATGGGCTTGTTCCTTAACCCCTATAAAGAGTCATGCATAAGAACTCTCTGTTTCTATCAGCTGCTTAACATCCTTGACATCTAGGAAGACAGTCGACTGAAAGTCACCAATTGACACAGTAACTAATTACACCGCTACACCTTCTAAGCATGGAGAAAAATACTGTAAAATGATGGACATACAATGCTGATAATGTGTGTTTTATCCTCTGATCATCAGTCTAAGCTGATATGATGTTTCACACCTCTTAAATGTCTACCTCCACATCAAGAAGTTGAGTGCTCTAGTGAATCTCCCAGTTCCATGCTCAGAGCACAGAAGGAAGCATGCATGAGCACAAGGTTTGACAGTGAGTTTTGTCTCAGGTTGTACTGTTCATGTATCACAGCTGTGGCAGGGACAGAGCGCTTAAGTGTAATGTCTGCACAGACAAGCAACAAAGACAGATACATGAGGATCCAGTCATTCTTTCAAAAAAAACACCCTTCAGTCACAGTTTTTCCAAAAATGGTGATGAAATTAATCAGTTCATGGCCTGGTAATGCTCTACAGCCCAGTACCAATCTGTGGCCTGGTGGTTGGGTACCTCTACCTTATGTTAAAAAAAATGTGGCTTTACAGTGCAGTGGTTATTGATTAATATTAGCAACTGTGAACATAATCTTGTAGTCACTGAAACTGAACCTGAAATAAGTTAAACTATGGACTCTTTAAAGGTCTAAAATTTATTCATTTTCACTGGCCCAGGATGTTTCCTGAACATATTGTTGGAATTCCTTGCCAATATATACACCTAGATGCTGGAGTTTGGTATGCCTGTAAACCAGTCCGTGTAAGCCCTGCTTGAAACAGGCTGTTTCCTGTGAAACCTCACAAGTTGTGTCTGATCAAGACAGATGAGGCCTCTCTCAAGCACTGTGCTCTAATGTTTACTGTGGCTGTACAGACATGCCTGGACATGGTCCTCCCACCAAAGCTGCCTGTGGGCCAAACAAACAACTGAATCAGGCAATGTTGCCTATTTGGGAGAGTTGGCAAATCTCCTAATGATATCACTTTGAGGAGGAATTTTCTAATAGACTGTTAAAGTGCACATTTTCTGGAAGTTAAAGCTACAAACAGAAGGAGAGGAAGGATTTATTTTATGCTGAGGCCACTGACATATAGTGGGGATGCAAAATACAGGACCTTGTGAGTTGATATTTCCAACTCATTATTGGCATAATCGATACAGATACCAATTTAGTTTGTCAAATTCACAAAGCCTACACTTAAATAAACTTGACCTTTTTCCCTCATGGAGATGTGTTATTTGTGTCTTTTTGTGTTAGAAACAGATTTAAAGCAAGAAAAACGCAAGTTTGTTATTTAATAAATAATACTATTGATTAACAAAAATGGACTATCAGTGATAACGAGGTTAGTCATAATGGGACATTTGTACATTTGTACTACAGCTAAATTATGGGATCTTTATGGGCAAATAACATGGCTAAAATATCAGCAAAATGTTTAGATCTGCCAAACAGAGAATTAACATTGTAGGCAAATATCTGCTGATACCAATATTGGTCCCATAATACCAAGCACCCCTTAGTTTTTCATTAGAAAAAAAAAAAAAATTATATCGGAAGTGACCAGTAAAGCTTAGTATATTGGATTTCATGGTGGGAAAAAAAGAAAAAAAAAAGTCCTGATTTGTGTTGATGGCTTTAGTCTCATCATGTCAGGGCTGTCTCATAAAATTTAGATGAATGCTTTGTATAATTCTTTTTTCTTTCATTCTTTTGAAAAATCTTTTTCAACACATATACCATTTGGGCTAGTATATCACCGTCTGCTGTTCTATGAATCTCTGCATGCTCTGCTGAGGTGAAAAATGTAATAGATAATAGCAGTAAAAGACCACCTCGCCTGTGAACACCACCACACAGACCCAAACACGCAGGAGATGCATCGGCCTTCAGTGCAGAGTAAATTACTTCAAAAAAGGTCAGGAGTTGACATTTATCCAGAAAAAGTCTATAAACAGAGGCTGACACCATGAAAACTGGACCAGGTTTCTATCAGCATGGATCTAAAGACAAAACAGCTTTGAACTCAATCTATTTTTTTTCTGCTGCTTGATTAAACATGAATGTTCACAGGACTTCACAGAGAAAATACAGTCTACAGTGCTGGATGGAGAGCTCACTGTGTGTATCTCTGTGTGTTTGAGCTGGGAAACAGCAGCGACCGCGGTGATGATTTTGACAAAATGATGGAAGTCATTTTGGAGTTGTCATTCAAAGTCAAATGGAGCCTTCAAACACATCAGGATCAGAGTATTAATAGTCATCAGGGCATTCATCTATTCACAGGCTAATTTGGATTTATGTCATCAAGTGTTTTCCAACATTTGGTTAGAAATCTACATTTTATTCAAACTCCTGGCATGAATGTAAATCCTCCTGGAACTGGACTGTGACTTCTAAACACTGACAGCTCTGTCTGCTGCGTACCTGTGCTGCATGAAAGCAGTCTGAGTCAGACACATTCACCACCATTCTAACCTAGTTTCTAGTCATTAAACATGAAATGAAATGATTCTACTTTTTCTTATGTCTCTGGTCTCTATTACCTGCTAATCCTGTTTGATTTCAGACTTGATTTTGCTTGACTCACATGAAAGTCACACTCAGAAGGGACTTCAGAGTAGACTTGGACCCTGCTCTTAAAGTCTCCTTGTAGTGCAGATTCCTCCCAAACAGTTTTAAAAGCTACCTGAATGATACAAGCTTAACTGGAGATCTGACGCGCTTCCACTTTCATTTATAAAAAATTATTCCAGTACTCACAGGTCTGCAGTTGATGTCTCATTTATTCTGGCAGATGCGATTCCATGATTCAATGTCCTTTTTTACCGACTCATCATTCAAAACAAAACAAAATATCAAAAAGGTCCAACCTATCCCGTGTTTTCACGCTCCACCTTTCACAGTCAAACATATTGTGTCATGCTTGTCTAAACCTGAACAAAAGAAAAGACTGACCACACCTGCTCTGACTGACCTATAGAATTAAAACTCCACCCATAACCAAACATTTTCCAGATAGGTATGGATCAATCTATAATTTAACATAAACAACCCACTTATTTATTTTTAAATTAATATATTTAAATGAATTGGATCCTTACGATTAATCATCTAAACTAAAAGTTTTAATTTGTTTAACTAAATATAAAATCTTCAAAAACGTTTGAAATGGCTTCTACGCTTTCGATTGGCAAGGACTCAAGGCTTCATTTATTTTGTAGGTTATGTCATTGAGCCGGTTTTAATTCCCACACATCACTCCAACATCAATGACAAAGAGAGACGCCTTTGTGTCCAAAAGGAGGTTCAAGATGCCATGGAAGAGGGAAGAGCAAGCAGGATGGTGGGCTTGAGACAAGAAGGAGCTTGAACAAGGTGGGAATCTGTACAGAAGTGGAGGATCACCTGGAATAATATCCTGAGGATAGACTACCACCATGTCCAATTTCTCATCCAGGCGGTGTACAACTGCCTTCCAAGCCCAGAAAATCTCTATATCTGGGGTAAAAGCAATTCACAAGCTTGGGCTCTGTGCTTGGTAAGAGGATCCCTTGAACATGTCCTCAGTAGCTGCCCAGAGCCCCGAGCAGAAGGCCACTACTGCTGATCAAGTGCTGAAAGTGGTAGCAGAGTCATAGCCTCAGTCGCAACCAGCAGCAACCATCATCTCCTCAAAAAGGTCATTGCCTTTGTTAAAGCTGGAAAGAAATACACCACCAAACAAATGATCTGATCAGAGCCAACCCTTCCCTGAGAAGAGCACATGGAGCCTGAGAGCAGAGGCATGCCAGGTACCAGGAGAGGTCAGATCAGTGTAAGACAGTGGGCTGAAACACCCACTGTGAGCCTTTTGAGGTGAGGTGTTGGGGCTTTGTGGGCCAGTAGATTCACCACCACACCAAGCTGGGGATTGCAAGGCAGGCCAAGAAGAGGGCCATCAACGTGTGTGTGTGTGGGGATTCAAGCTGGGATTAATTTAACCAGATTTGGTTGCTTGGGAAAGAGTGTCTGATGTTTGAAAAGACCCCAAACACCCAATAAGCCAAGGATACATCACTGGTGATGCACCACAGCATGTGAGTGGCACCTGCGGCTGCCACAGATGGACAGACTTGAGTCACTAACCATTTCAGTAACTAACTGAGGTGCCATGCTTAAGAGGAGTGCTGCCTCCATCTCCAACTTTTCACCACAAATGTTCTTTTGAAGCCCCTCATACAATGTTACAAACAGTCCCCTTTGACTTCACCTTTTTCACTCTTGCTCACCTTTCCTCTCATCACAAAAGTCTGTCACAGGTAACAATGATGGAAACTATCAAGGATTTTAGATAGGAGATGATCTATGTAAAAACAAGAAAGCAACAAAGCCTCATGCATACACTGGTCATATAAGGCTGATTCATTACATGACACATTTATCTTCATTTATGTTTCTGTGCTAAATATTCACTTCTTGTGTAAGATAGTCAGGTGAACACAGAAAAAGACAAAGTAAAAAAAAACTGCAGTCCACTCTGCATTAACTGTATTTAATGTGTGCTGTGAGGGTAACGTCCAGATTAATGCAAAAAAGGAGATCAGGGGCAAGTGTAAACGGCAGCAGTTGCAACACTACTTCCCTCATATAAGAAATGGGGTCAGAGGACCTCACATTGAACAGAAACAGCCCTAAAAACACCTTAAAAATTGTAGCACCCAAAGGCAAGTTTTGGTAACAGGTTCATCTTGACCATGTAACTTTGAGTTCACCAGTCTGATTGGTGACTCCGTTTGAAAAGCCGGAGATGATTTTTGGGTGCATTTCTGACATGGATAAGGACCAAAGACAACTGCATCGAGGGCATGGACACAAAGCTTTGTGTAGCGTAGGTGTCTGCCAGGGCCAGGGTCCAAACTCACAGCTATGTGAAATATAGTGTCAGTGTCAGGCACAAACCTCTTATCTCCAAAATTGTGACTTTCCAGGAAATGAAAAAAAAACAAACAAAAGTCTATATTGAGGTGGCACATGGTGCAGCAGTTGATGAGCCTCACAGCAAGAATCTCGCTGGTTCGATCCCCGGGTCGGGCAGGGTCTTTCTGTGTGGAGTTTGCATGTTCTTCCAGTGCATGCGTGGGTTCTATCCAGGCACTCCAGCTTCCTCCCACAGACCAAAAACATGCTCATTAAGTCAACTGGTGACTCTAAATTGCCCTTAGGTATGAGTGTGAGAGTGAATGGTTGTCTGCCTGTCTATGTGGCCCTGCAATCAGCTGGCGACCCGTTCAGAGTGCACCCCTCCTCTCACCCAATGACAACTGGGATAGGCTCCAGCCGCCCCGCGACCCCAAAAGCGATGAGCGGTGTAGAAAATGAATGAATGAATAATATTGTGTTCTCCTGGTGAGAAATTGGTTGTTGTACTTTTAATTGATTTAAAATGAGATGAACAAGACCACTGTTTGTTTGTTTGTTTGTTTGTTTGTGTCAAAGAAAATCATGAAAAATGGAGGTTAGAGGTTTGTGCACAACAGTGACAATAAAGTCATAAATCAACCTGAAGTGAACCCACACATGCACTGGAACAATAAGTTAACTCAATGCTGAGTGGTCTCTCTCCAACAGAGATTATTATTTTTCTTCCTTTAAAGGCATAGTCAGCGATCTCAATCCGATGCATTGTTTGTCAAAATCACTGTATTTCTCCTCACCATCTGCAAGCTGTCACTTCTGAGAGCATGCTGAAAAAAAAGTCAGGGGTACACCACCTCACGCCCAGGGGGTGGTTCATACTCATGCACAGGTCAGACAGAAGGGAGGGGGAGTAGTAGGTCGCGTAGCATGCGTAGCTAGCGTAAGAGAGAGACACGGTAGTTATCCTCGAGTGTTGGCTGGTCCGGCCTCCACCATGTTGGTCAGCTACGCAGTTTCTACGGCCGTTTCCATGACGATGCACGTCCGTGAACTTCGGGGGTGGAGCCCGGGGTGGAGTATGAAGGGAGAGGTGGGTCTGTATTTGTTTAAACGTAAAATATCAACAACCTCTCTACTCGTTTTCTCCCAAATTGCTGACTACACCTTTAATTCAATCAAACATAATTATACACAAAGCAGTCAAATGTTTGATATCAGTGCTGGCAAATTACCCACAGGGCAGTCCACAAGTCCAACTGTCCACACACATGAGTGTCCACAGAAACTCCATGCACAACCCCATACACAGGAAAGAGTGACACTCTCTGCAACTCAGTCAGGGTGACATGTAGAGGTCATTCAACGAACGATTAGAAATAAAACTTTAGTTTACTTTGTAATATCATAACATAAAAATATTTTAAAGATGAAAAATCACAACTTGGTAGAACTGAAAAGTAGGTTGTGAAGGAATGTGTCAGTATTTGTACAGTTATAAATTAAGTTTTTGACTCCAGATCATGGATAGTTTTAAAACTCGGGACTACATTTTCTCCAGTATAAATCAAACCTGTTTTCTCAAAGCTTTGGTGAAGAAGAAGCTCAGTTTTGAACCTGCCACATGAGTGAACACAGCAGCACTTTAAGTCACAAACATGAACTCTGATTTAACTTGTAGGAATCTGCTCAGTGATGTACGAACATACAAACAGAAATGAACGAATTCACTCTGCTTGGTGCTCCCAGCTGCTTATTGTTGTTGTTGCCTTCAAACAGCAACTAAACTAAAAGTTCAAACTGAGAAATTAAAGATGGAGTCAGCCGTGTGTGAAAGGGTCTTAAGCCCGTGCCTGTGTACGTATGTGCTTTGTGTGTACGTGCCACAGACCAACCAAGCAGAGCCGCGGTGGTCAGACTTTTGCCTGGAATCACAAAGCAGAAAGCAGATAAAGGAGCAACTCAATTCCACCAACAGCACTCGGGCCAGAGCCAAACTACAGCTTCCAGGAGGCTCTTAAGCCTCTTACAGGACTGGCTTCCCTATCAGAGTTTTTTTTTCCCCTCTCGCTCCCCCTTCATTCACCCATCTCTTAGCTGAGACGGTGTCGACAACAAGGGTTGGACATCAATGCAGTAAACCAAGCATGATAGAGATTTTACATTCGTAGAAAAAATGAGAAGCAGTGTCAGGTAGTAAAAGCATAATGATAAGAGCGGCTTGTGTTGGTATTGTGGGAGTGTGGTTAGAAGGCATGTTATGAGCAAGGCATGACCCTGATACCCAAAGACCTTTGAGGTCCTAAATTTGAGAAGTTTCTCCTTAAGTCTGAGAGGTCTTTGATGGTAGGTTGTACGGAAACTCATTAAAGTTTTCTCTAAATATTGTACGCACGAGCACGAAATGTGCATCATGCATATTTGTAGTGATGGGAATTGATAATATTTTATTGATACTAGTTCCATTATCGATCCTGCTTAGGGATTAAATTTTTAAACGATTCCCTGATCGATTCCTCTTGATTTTCTGTGTCGGCAAAAGTTGGTCTACACAGATTTTCACTGACAACAATGGCAAACTCATGTCACTACAGGTATTTAATGCCAGGCTGCAAAGATGAATGCTTCTGCAAGGTGCTATTTTCAATCCACTAAACATTATGCAGGGGTGGCACGTTGGCACAGCAGGTTGTGCACATGCCTAACAGCAAGAGGGTTGCTGGTTCAATCCCCGGGTTGGTCAGCCCTTTCTGTGTGGAGTTTGCATGTTCTTCCTGTGCATAAGTGGGTTCTTTCTGGGCATTTCAGCTTCCTCTCACAGACCAAAAACATTGATCATTTGCTTGAGTGGTGACTCAATTGCCCTTTTGAATGGCAGTCAGTCTGTCTATGTCAGAGGTGTCCAAACTTTTTACATCGAAGGCCACATAAAAAGGAATACATGGTCAACTGAGCCAATTGCTGCGCTTCACTTTTAATGTTTAAGTTAAAGTTTTAGGGTTTAGAGGTGGGTTATCACTTGTCAAGGGGCCCTTGTAACCCTGGGCTATCACTGGATTCACACCTAGTCAGGGTGAGAATGACCTTCTGAGCAGCAGAGATGGGAGACACTAACAGCTTATCTTCACTGTCAGACACAAAACGAGTAAATTGCAAGTATGTTAGTGCTTGAAGATGAATATTGCAATATACTTTGTAAATGAGACCTTGTGACAAAGTAAATATGGCAGACAATGTGCATGATTGATGATATTTGCTGCTGTAATCAAAATGTCTTTATTCAATCAACTGTTTCAGGGGCCAATTCAAAATGAGCAGTGGGCCGCATTCGGCCCCCGGGCCATAGTTTGGACACCCCTGGTTCATGTGGTGATTGGCTGGCAAGCAGTTCAGGGGGTACCCTGAACTGGCCTCCAAAGTTAAAGTAAATTTTTGTGGACTCTTTGAAGAAAATACGAACTTTAACTAAAACTGCATCAACTTTAACTCGGAAGTAACCCTGTATATCTCATTAGATAATGCAAGAGTCAAGGGGACACTTGTGAAAAGTTTGAAGGAGACCCATTAACTGTTTTGAAGATTTAGCAATTAAAATCAATGGAAGAACTGAGTCGAAATGACCTTGACCTTGGAAAATTTCCATCCTTGAGGTGGAGTGCTTTTCTCAAATGTTTGAAGTACATTAAAGCATCTTTGAGATGTTGTGTTCAGAGACAATGGATGAAGATGAGGGGCAATGACCTTCACCTTTGACTTAAGACAGGGATGGGAAACTCTGGTCATCAAGAGGGCCATATTAAAATTGACCTCATTGCCAGTGGGCAAAATTTTGACCATATGAGGGATACTAAAAGGGACACATATCCATAGCTTTCCTAAGAAGTTACAATGTCAGTATTTGGACATATTAAATTTTAAAAGCAATTAGAAATACTTCATATTTAGACCTAAACACAAAATGAATGCCATTTTCTGCTACTTTTAGATGCAAGTTACAAAGCATTGACAGGTTATTAAAGAGTTTTTTGGTGAAATATTTATTTCTGTTTTGCTAATGCATAAAATGGAAACAACTACAGGCAGTTATAGCTGAATTTTCTTGAAAATATCACTTTTTTAAAGTTGTCATAGCAGTTTTGTCAGATTTGTCTCAGGAACATGCTTTTTTTTTTAATATTTTAAACTGGCTGGTGTGGTATGGAGATGGCTGGAGGGCCGCATGTGGCCCCGAGCCACCACTTGCCCACCACTAACTTAAGATCTCCAAAATCAAATCAGTTTATACCAAAGCCACAACTGTGCGAAGTTTGAAGCAAATCTCTAAAACTGCTTTTGAAATATTAATTCAAAATCATGAGATGCAATGGCATTTGACATTTTTCCCTCCAAGATTTAACCATTGATCCTTTTGTTAGAGAGGACATTTGATCAAAGTTGAGAAGAGAATTTCTTTTAGTGTTCTTGGGATATCCTGTATACAAGCAATAAATGACCATGAGGATCCATGACCTTTGCCTTTAACTTATGACCTTAAAACTCATTGTATGTTATCCTTGAGTCAGAGTGGACCTTGTGTGCAAAGTTTGAAGAAAATCCCTTGAAGTGTCCTTGAGATATCATGTCCCCATCAATGTCCTGGAAGGATAGATGTGAGAACAAGCTGACAATCTGAAAACATAATGCCACAGATCTTGGCTGTTGTTGGAATGGATACATAAAAATGTCAAAATCACAAAACCCCTTACAGAGGTACAGGAGGGTAAGTGAGGAAGGCCCTGGGGTATGCCCAAACATAACTGTGTGTGTGTGGGAATAAAAAGAAAACATCAAAAATAAGCAAAGCACAGACAAATCCGTGCTAGTGGATTGGGAATTGGAAGTGATGAATGAACTTTTTTGCATCAAATTGTATCAAGTTGTTTCTTCAGGGAGTTTCTGGCTGCCTGTGATCATTTCAGGGACAAGTACACAGCTCACACTTGGCAGTATCACAGCGTTCTGCAGTCAGACATGTGAGAGGAGGCGTATGCGTATGTGCGTCTTTTTATAAAACGCACAGGCTTTTCCCCCGCGCTTGAACCCTGTCGGAGATTTAAGGTGGCACGAGCGTCTTTTGCCTTTGTCATCAGCAGCTGGCACGGATCGCGGGCCTTCATCCGCCCATGCAGGCAGACGGAGTGATTGCTTTGCCTCCGCCTGTCCTCACACGGCGGGCTCTCGTCCAAGCCCGTCGCAGCCACAGGCCTTGTCACAGTTAATAACATTGGCCCCCAAGATTCTCCAATGACTCTGCCTGCCATAAATTCTCCCCCACAATAATTATTGATTAAATGCTTTCTACTTAATAATGAAAAGACATAAATCTCCTCCTTCTTAGAAGACAAAGAATGAAATCTAATCAGAGACATGCATACCTTGCATCCCTGATTGTTGCTTTGGGAGTAAAATAAAGGAGCTTTATAAGACACGATGGATGAGGGGGGAGAGAAGAGTTACAATGAGATGTAAAGAAGTATGCAAAGCAGACGAGAGGGAGGGGACGTGACAGAGAAGAGAGATGGGACTCTGATACGACAGCCATTCCTGGCTTCTGGGTAATTTACGCGCTGATTACTATCAGCACACTACATTATGAATTCCAAGCCTCTGTTTGTCCACGAGAAACATCACGATATAGCGCATGCTTATTCATACATGATGGACTGCACAGTGACAGAGTGACAGTCTATATATGCGTGTAATGTATGATTGCTGAGAATCTGCAAGGCACAATTACATGCCAAGAATGATTTTACTAACTGTTCCAGGCCCCTATATTTACACTTTAGTCACTCATATCATTCATCAATCAGATTCAGATGTGCTGAAAAAGCTGCATATAATAACCAGATAAAACAAATGCATTAGCTTAAAACGCTACCAGGTTGTTGTATGCTTGACAAGGTTAACTACTGTCATACAGTGAAAGGACAGGTGGGTCAAAAATGGGATTTCTGCATCAGTATGATTGGTGGAAATCTTGTGTCTGTTTTCTAGCACCTTCACCCTCTATCTCCAAATTAATGATGTTTGAATAAGTGTGCAAAGTTTGGAGAGATCCTTTCATTGCGATTTTGCTGTATCTCACTTATCAGAGGCCAAATGACCATAAAAGTTAACCTTTGACCTCAAATCAGGCCTAAGTTTGAGTGGGCATTGGGGCTGCGTGATTATGGAAAAAAATATAATCATGATTATTTTGCTTGATATTGATATAACAATTATTTGGCATGGATACACATTGATTCTTTACTTTGTAAGACTTAAATAAGTAAAAAACAAGTTGTAACTATAGCTGTGTAACAAATTCTGCAAATGATTTTGCATTGTCTTTAAAACTGTTTTAAATTCATTATTAATTGATAAAACAGTACTGAAAGTCAAAGGACCATTTGATCCACTAAATAATAAATATATGAAATAAACATGTAAAATCAAATTTTATGTTAAAGGCTGTAAAATGAATGACAAACAGTGTTTGTCATACCTTCACAGAGGTGGTGTATGTTGTTTTGAAAGTTTTCAGGAATTCTGCTTTAAAAATCCATCTCATTAAAAACATTGATCTAACTGACATACAGGCCCAAAAAACATGTCAAGAAAGGGAGGCAGGGAGTAAAGAGGGACCTATATAATTACATTCAACAACTACTATACTTATTTAACATCAACAACACAACACAAACAGCACGTCCATCAACTGTATAATAACAAACGGAAGTCTTGCTGTGAGGAGACTTTATAAAGACAATGGGCGTTAAATGATTTTGAGTAACATCAATAACTGAGTAATAAGCCCGGAAGAACTTTCACAATAAAGCATTGTGTAAAAACACAAATAGTCTTATCACTGAATACAACAAATCAGGCCTTTATTTTGAAATACCACGCTGAAGTCTTGTGACCTCATGTTGAAGAGCTGGACGTACTGACAGACACAGGGCGGCACAGTGAGCTTCATCACACACACAGTTTTAAACTCTGGGCATCACTAGAAGCACACACACTTGTTCTGTGTCTTTACAGTGAACCACACTCATATCTGGTCTACGGTTTCAAACGCTGGATTGTTTTGTCAGATATAAGAATTATTCAGCACTCTCAGGCTCAACTCTGCAGAGCAGACAAGTAGCAAGAGAAAGGAGGGAAGAAGGAGCTCCTCACCTACATGGCAGAGCGATCACAGCATGACCGCCTAAAGACAATTCGTCTAGTCTAGTCTGGTCTGGAAGGTTGTAACCATAATTGTGATCCATTCAATCAAATCAATTGATCTCCCAGCACTGGTGGACATTTGTACAGAGTTTAGAGCAAATCCTTGAATCAGGGTTCCTACAGGTTTCTTCAAGTTAAATTCAAGTCTTTTTAAGACCTTTTTAAGACCATGTATATCAAAAATTAAGACCTATTTCTCGGCCTATGTCACAGTCTCACCGGCAAAGGTGGAACCGCATTGGTTTTAGAAATAAAGCACGGCTGAACCCCATTGGTTTTGCCGCTCTTTGTTTACATTATGTACATTATTTACTTTATTTATATAATGGTGGTTGACAAATGAAACTTTTGATGAAAAATGCGATACGGAGAAGTAGGGCCTTATAAAATCTGTGTTATTTTTTCCCAAATTCCATTTTAATTTGTCCCATATTCCGTTTTTTCTGTTTTAATTTTTTGAGAATTCCGTTTTTTTGTATTTTCCACAAATTTAACCCAGAGACACAGTATAAAGTAATGAAATATAATCTCTCACTCTTCAGGTGGTCCTCACAGATATCTTTATGTGTCCAGTCAACAGTATGTTGACGAAATTTGCAGAGCATTTGATTGCCTGACACATAATAATCGTTGGCAAACTGCTCTGCCCTGTACTCTGGAGTTAGCCGGGAGTTTCGGAGCTTCTTTTAGCAACTTCAAGGTCGCTCGTGTCGCTCACGTCGCGCCGCTTGTCGCCCCTCAACGCCAGCGATCATTGAAAATGAATGGCAGCTTGACGCTGAGGATGCACAGATTGCTATTGATGTGAACGCAGGGTCAGTTGGTGCCTCAGACGGCGGCTGTGACATGTTGACATCGTTAATGAGGGAGGGAGGAAGGGGACAGGAAGTGAAGCGTGCATTGTCTGCAGCCTCACTGATCCCCCTCGGGACATTTTCCCGAGAGATACGTTTCTTTTTATTCAGAAAACAACACATATGCAAAATGTCGGCCGTTTCCGTGATATTCCGTGTTTATATTGAATTCCATGTTTAATGTCTAATTCTGTGATTCCGTGCGCGATTCCGTGATCGCAGATTTTACAGGGCTTTAGAGAAGTTACATACAGCACATTTTTTAAGGTCCAGATATCAAAATTCAAGACTTTTTCAAGTCTTTTTAAGGTATTAATTCCAAATTCATAAATTCAATGCTTTTAAGACTTTTTAAGACCCCACGGGAACCCTGTTGAAAGCAATCTTATCACAAGCAATGGGTGATATGAGGTTCAGCTGGTCTGAAGAGTGTTGATCTACTTTTGAGGATTTATTGTCATTTTTAATCAAATATCATACTGGCAGTTAAATATATAGAACTGTGAAGCTAAATGTGCAACACAGGGAGAAAATTCAAAAATAACTTCAGGCAACATAAATGCAAAAACTTTACTTTTGCTTCTTTAGAAACTATTAGAACTCCCTCCTACTGTGCATTGACCTAATTTCAGAAAATTTATGATGTAACTCTGAGTTCCAATGTTAAATCATAAATGTGTTTGAGATTGGGCTTTGATTTCACTATGGTAGGTTGATATGTATCTCAAATTTGATATCTTGTCAGTGTCAGTTAACCTCACATTACATCATGCTGATGTATGGCATAAGCACTTAAACCACCTGGCTGTAACCTTGAAATCAAACCAAAAGGTATTAAAGCACAATGTTTTGATTATTACAGGTGGTTGATCCTAATGTTCATATACATTACAGACAAGTTTACATTAGATTTTAGTAAAACCACCTTGAGGATAACAAATTACCCTTCTAACACTATAGTGAGGTTGTAATGGTCTACAATAATCAGCTTGACTTGTTTGTGGGTCACACAGTCCACATAGTAGGAGGCCTCCAACCACACGACCAGCGTGCCCTTGAAAGACGTTGATCAATGAGACCTTGCGGGATGTTCGGAAGAGCTGTGAGGTCTGATATGAGTTAACGGGATGTGGCTGCTGGAGAGCTGAAGGATCAATGAGTGATTATCAGCCATTAGGATTTCTCCAACCTCCAGCTGACGACTTCACAAACACTTTACTTCCAGTGCTGCTGGGCAGTAACATGTGTCAGTCTTAGCAAGTCATTTTGTCCTTTGATGAGTGTTTAAAATCCACAATTAACCTTGTTTTTTTTTGTTTATAAATGTTATTGCTGCTGTAGTTTGATTGTATCTCTGCTCAGTGCAAAGAGATTTCTCTAATTGAATTCAGTAATGAACTTGTGCAAAAATCTCCAGTTAGATCAACGAGAGTGTTAATCCTGAAAGGCAATTATTTCAATTAATGCCACTCAAATCCCTTAAGCTTCACTTCTGTCCCCGTAAAACAAAAATATTGAAAAAAAGAGGCCAATCATTCAAAAATTATAAAAAATATCTAGAAGATACATGTGCATGTTTAGTTATTTTGTTCTTGAAAGACATATATCTCCAGCTGCCAAGAATTCTAAGTGGTGACAGGCAATGGCAAACAATTTAAGATCAATAGCTTATTAAGAACTTTTGTTGTTATTTTACTGAGACCAACACTGATATCAGTGCAAATCACCTCTTAAAATGCTTACGGAATTTTTATGAATTTTCAATTTTTCATTGGCCAAAAGCACATAAAGGAAACATGTAATCTAAACTATCAGATCTTAAAAGTAAGTCAGATTTTAAGATTAAGTCAAAAGAAAATGCATTAAAGAGATTCCCCATCATTAAAGGGTAAGTTTGGTTTTTTGACACCTGGACCTTATTTTTAGGATTAAATACGCTCGTAGACTCACCCAGACAATTTTGGCGGAGCTCGGAGCCGTTTTCAAGCAATTTAGATCCATCCGACGGCATTTTTCCTCATGCCATAGTAGCAGACGGGGCCAGAAATCGAAGCCCCTAAATTAGACATTATCTGCTGCGAAACTCACTCATTTCAGCTACATTTTATAAATGAATGGCCAGTGTTATCACCATGTCAGCTCAACTTTGTTGTTATGGTCATCCGGGGCTTTACAAGGACGGGTAACTTTTGGTGACGTCATAGACAAGAACATGAGTAGAGCCGCTGTTGTTGCTAGGCTACACGGCTACACGGCTATTTTTGTGCAACATGGCGGAATATTTATCCGATGTAGAAGTGTCCAACGACGACTTTGAGTATAATGGATGCCCGTATCGTTTTGAGCCAGAATTTACCGATGAGGAGCTATTTGAAAGAAGGATGCAGAGGGAAAGAGCCGAACAGCTGGCCAGAGAACAAGCAACCACTGCACGTCCACGAATGGGGGCTAACTGGTGGTGTTGTTGTGGACATTGCACGGCAAACACAACAGAGGAGGAGTGCCTTTGCTGCTCAGAGTGGGACTTGAGACCAGAGGAAACACATATTGATGCCCCCCAAAATACGATTTCTGGCCCCGTCTGCTACTACGGCATGAGAGAAAAACGCCGTCGGATGGATCTAAATTGCTCGAAAATGGCTCCGAGCTCTGCCAAAATTGTCTGGGTGAGTGTACGAGCGTATTTAATCCTACAAATAAGGTCCAAGTGTAAAAAAAACGAACTTATCCTTGAAACAGTGGCGTGACATATACTAGTTGATGAAACCATCAAAATTTAGTACAAATATGTCCACGGATTTAAGATTGAGTCAATTTAAAATTTGGTGTCATTTTATTGGACTCCAAGACTTGGTCTGAAAGACTCAGAACAATGTTGGAAATGTGGAGGTGATGAGGGGTCATTGATGCATGTGCTATGGTCTTGTCCTATGGTTATTCAATAATGGATAAAAAATAGTGTTACAGTGCTGATGATGTTCCTGAACAATTTGTGCTCTGAACAAGTTATATATTTTGGGAGACTTTAACGTCTTAGCTGCTTTTTCAAAACTGATAACCTACTTGATACAGACTGCTATCATGACTGGACGACAGATCATTCTCAACAACTGGAGAGAACCTGGAGAACCTCCTTTTCCATGCTGGGTGACTGAACCGTGAAATGGGGTCTGTTTTTGGACTATGAAACTCAGCCGGGAGGGAACAATTGAAGTGGCTGCATTCGTGTAAAACTTTATGAACTAAAAATTAATTCCAAGTTTCTTTAAAACCTACTAGTGGAGTGTAACAGTGGATACAATTGCTTTCTTACTATCATTTGTACTCTATTTGGTAAAAAGATTGTGTCTGTGTGTAAGTTTGCAGGTGCAAGTGAGTGCCATATGATTCATCCGATTGTCTTTACATAGAGAGAGATGGAAAGACTGGAAAAGTCCGGTGTAGAACAAAGATGTAAATTCTGTAAGAGTTCTTATTCGGTGTCAATATTTTATGGAGGTACTCAAAACCAACTGAGTACTTACAGAAGAACTGATACACCGATACTGCTGTATCAAAACTCCTAATTCAAGACAAACACTGCACTAATACTCCTGTTCATTTTGTTTTCATCCCCTACTTTATTGTATGCACATTTTATTTGCATTTGTAAGTAACTTTATCCAAGCAAGCATACTCGGACGGGATTTTTGAAGAGGGGTTGTGTAAGGCACGTGGCATGAGCCTGAATGTGTGCCACAGTGTCACAGCGAAGTTCTCTCTCTGTTCAGAAAAACTTGGGACAGACCCTAATGCTATTCATTTCGATGGCGACACCATATCTGTGTAATGTGCATTAATTTACTTATTAACTACCTGTGCCCATGCATGTATTCTTCTTTTCATTAGTTTGTTTTTATTATCACTTCATGTGTTCAGATTTTTGCCCTATTTTTTTTTTTTATTATTATTATTGTCATCTTGCTTTATTGTCTTTTACATGCCTTTGTTTTGTGTGCAAATGGAACGGCTGAAACTTGAATTTCCATGGGGATCAATAACGTTTCTATCTCTCTACTTATCTAACAATTAATCTGTCAATCAATCAATGTTCAAGGACAGAATGATAGAAAGTGCTGCTGGCTAATACTTTGTGTGTGTGAGGAAATAAATAGAGGTCATTCAAGACTAAGGACAGCCTCTCTTTTCAGGGGGTTATATGAAAAGGTCACAAAAACAGAATCCAAGCATGTCATGTTCTGGTTTTATATTTTCTTTTTCATCTCAACTAGATTAAAGGACTATTTGATATTAAATCTTGTTTGTTCAAGATGATAAGTTTCCCTTGGAAGATGTTTTTTTTTAAATTAGGTAGAAAAATAAGTTGTTAAGCAGGGAAGTCAGAAACCACTGAGCAAAAAAACAACTTGATTTATTCAAGTGAGCATACCTGAGAAGTTCTTTCTGCAAATGAACAGACTTCTAGACACAGTCTGATGATGCCAATGTGGTATTTGGACTAAAGTCCAGCTACAGCACAATGACAACCCCACTAAACCACACCCACAAAGCTCTGTTACATGACTTGACTTAACATATTTTACCAAGTCAAATCCATACCAGTCTGACTCCATGTACATTAGCCTCATAACCTGACCCAACACTTATTATTTCAACCAGCACCCACACAGGCACTAACTGTACTAAGATTAATACTAGATGTTCACTGACATACACCTACACATGCCATGCACACAGATAGAGTAACCCCAGATAAAAATAAATGCATGTACCTGTTAGCACGACAACTCATGTAAATCTTGTTACTGCAGTACAGCGGCACAGTTTCTCCTCCTGCATGGCAAATATAAACACAAAAATGCATTGCCAGCTCATCCTTATGGTACCAAAGACACTGGCTAACATACATGTTAAATTTGTCTTTGGTATATCAAGCTACAACAGCCTTCAATTTATCATCGGCAACTAGCTATCAGCAGGCCCCACAATGGTGCAGCAGGTTAGTGCTTTGTATGTTATTCCCAAACATGCATGGGTTTTCTTTGGATATTCCAGTTTCCTACCACAGGCAAAACAAATGCTTAGTAGGTTAACTGGTGACTCTAAATTGTCTTGAGGTGTAAGTGTGTATGTCTCTCGCTCAATGCCAGCTGTGATAGGCTTCAGCCTCCCCAAACCCCAAAAGGATAATAAAGTTTAGATTTTTACAAAACTAGAAGAGTATGAACCTCCGCCAAGGGCAATACCAACATTGTTTGTTGGGGTGTTGTCAAAAATGTGGAAAACTGTCCTATCACGCACTGTTAACAAATCCTTGAAAAGTTCTTGGAACCACATCCAGGTTTGATCCACCACCAAAATCTAATCACTTGTCCATTGTACCATGAACAACATTTTCTGAAACTGTCCTCAAAACCAGCTGAGAACTTACCGAGTTATTAGCAAAAATGTGGAAAACTGCGCCATCTCGCAATGTTGATAAATCTTAAAGAAAATTCCTTATCGGGATTTGGATCACCGCCAAAATGTAATCATTTCTTCTTTTGGCCATGACCGACAATCCCTGAAAATACACACAAACCACATAACCAGCAGTGCCTTAAAAGAATACTTGATAACTTACAGAAAAGAGAACATGTACAGCTTTACATGAACACTGAAGAATAAAAGAAAAAGAAGAAATGACACAAAGTAAAACACAGTGAGAAGGCAGGAAATCAAAGCAGTGATAAATGGAAGTTCTTAAGGGTTTATGTCACTTCTTTTCTCCTTCTTTTCAAGTGGAGCTTAAAAAAGGCTTGAAATCTGCCAGCTCTTTGAAATAACTCAAAACATATTCCCCCTTTCAAGGAGAGGAATTAAACCCCATGCACTGTGGCAATATCCCCCTCACATGCACTGGCCGCTTCAGGAGATAACCCCGATCAAACCCCCTCCTCCTTCTCCTCCCTCCCTCTGCAGAGTGATTTCACCCGCTGAGTGGATCCCTGCGGTCCGCTCGCCTTTGAGCCTCTGATGAAAAGAAATCTGTGCAGCTGGGCCGAGCACACTGCAGCAGGACACATACACAAACACACATTTAATGTACTGCTTGTGTATACACAGCCTACAGTATATAGTGGCACAGATGTAGCTGCATGCTCAGGCAGTACAGCTGCATCTGACTGTGAAAACCCAGATTTTATATACACTCTTGAGCCAAAGCCCCTCATCAAAAAAAAACAGCACAATCAAACGCAGCGAACAGCATTAGCATGAGAACACCCACCAACAACAACACAGTGCAAAGGTAGTAAACACAGTGAGAGATTTCCCAGGCAGTGAGAGTGACTGTGTTAACAGCACTGAGGATCCTCCATCGTCAATAAGACAGATCAAAAGAGACCTGCTGTTCAGTGCAGATCAGCAAAGCTCTGATAGACAAGGACAAGACGATCAATACTGCACGTTAGATAAACACTTTTGCGACGGCATCCATGCTCAGTTTATTCAAGAAGAAAAAGTGGTGACACTTTCCATAAAGCTCACCTTTATAATGAATAACAAACATATTATTAGCATGTTTACATATAATGATAAGGTTACTAAGCTATTGATCCAAAGTTGTAAGCACTTGAGATAATTCATAACGCTTTGTTACAGTAATCATGACTTTGAGTTTTTAATTTGAGTTATAAACGTACTCAGCTTGTTGTTTGCAGTTTTTGCTTATTAAACAGGGTTTTATTACTTTATTTAGAGCATCTAATGATTTCTACAATGACTTATAATCACATTAATGCATTAAAATAGCATTTATAATGTGTTTTTAGTTGATCATTATCTATTACAGTCATGAAAACCATAGTCTTTATGACAGCACTGGCTACCACCAAATATGTTGTCTTACCTCCTAACCTTATATGTCATTGTAGAATATTATAGAACTGACCAGGCTTTTATTCTGAAATACACTGCGGCAGTCTTTTTGCCATATGTTGAAGCCCACAATGTTTTGACAGGTAAGGAGCAGACAAAGCAGATTTGCAATGAGATACCCCGGATTTTCACAAAGTCAGTCTGGCAGTGTCACGTCCGCATGGTGGCTTTGCTCTGACCAACAGCGCAGGTCCACCCACTGGGGACCTGTTCATAGCAACTGTGCAGCAGAGCGCTGGCCTGTAAGCTGGAAACATCATGAGAGAACCAAAACTTCACAAGCAAGGTAATTGGTTGTATTTCCTGCCCTGATATGGATTTGTTGTAGACATCCACATTATTTCCAATTGACTGCTGTTTTTTTTAAATGACCCGGAAACTCTGAGCGCTTGTTTTCCTGTTTTGGTTCAATCTGCTTGGCGGTTATTGACGTGGAATTGAAGCGGCTCATGCTGAAAATAGACTCGCTGCGTATTTCCAGCTGTCCTACGTGGAAGTTTGCTGCCGGCCTGCTCCTCAGATGGAATGAGGAGCAAGCTGTGGAAGCAGATGGATTACAGCCACACAGTTAAGAGAGCACGGCATGCAGCCTGTGTGATCATCTAATAACCAGCAGTCCATTTTTAGCATCATAGAAGGCCATGATTTTAAGTCAATATCGCTTCGGCTCTACAAGGTTGTCAAAACCAAACCAAAAACTGTGACCAAAAAAACAAGGTATGTACCAAACCATGGGCTGAGTGTATTGTTACATCCCTGACATGTACACTGCATTGAAGGACATGCTTCAACATGTTGCTTTTGCTGCCTTGTTTGTTCAAGAAGTCTCTTATGTGTTTTTTACGGGGGCCTATTTTATCGGACCAATATCGGCATCTATAGCTATTTGCCTACAAAGTCAATTATCGGTATTGTTAAATACAAAAATTTTTGCAAAACTTTAAAGCTGCTCTTTTGACCATATAGGCTGGCCATGTACATAAATTGGTTGTAACATTTAAAACATGTGCAATGTACCATGACGGTTTACCTTATCACTCAATGTCCACTTTAATACATCAAAAGTATGATTTATAAAAGAATAAAATTGTGTTTTCCTTGCTTCACATACTGTATGTTTTTAACACAAATAGATTGTACTCATGAAATGAACAGGTCAATTTAAAGGCAGGGTTGGTAATATGATTTAGATACACTTTTTGTTATACTGCTTAAAATGATCGTTATGTTCTGATGGCAATCAGTGCATGATATGTTCTTAAAAGAGAGCGAAAAATAGCCACTGTCTACAGCAGGAGTAAAGCAGGGAAAACACCAACCAATCACAGCGACTGGGACCCAATTTATTAAACAAATCAAATCCCGCACTGCTGTTCTGCCCACCTTCTGCGTGTACATTTTGCCGGCGAGCACAGACCCTGATTCAAGATGGAGGTAGAGATCACAGTTGTGAGTACTAACTAACTTGCCATGTTTGTTTGTTTTTTAACTTACCTCTAACTGCTGAGTGAGACATGACTTGGTGTTGTGCAAAACAAAAACAAGTGCAAAGGACTGGTTTGAGTTGAATCAGTCATATGGTCGCGAATCAGCAGCGCTCGTGCATGGGGCATAGTTTCGGAGGAGCTCCAGGGAGGTGGGAGTCCTGAGGAGATGCTACATTCAAGTTCATGCTAGTTTTTCGAGATTACCAACCCTGCCTTTAAGTTCAGTAGAAAAACCATACCCTTCAAACAAACCACTGGTATTGATAGTGGTAACACTGATTATAAGTTTGGAAACATCGGCTTATCAGATACCAGAAAATCCAATATTGTGCATCCCTAGTACTTTATTTAAACTTAACTGGGATTTATGTAGCTGTTAAAAACCAAAGAGCAGAACAAAATCTAATGAACCGTAAACCCACAAGTCTTGAAAAGTTGGACATGGTACCAACACCAAAACTAGTATTAAATTGAATTGTCAACCAAGCCTTGGAACCATCCTCATCATAAACTGTTGAAATGATGAATACTAACAATAACAAGAACAGTGAGGGTGAAAGCTCCTTCTCCTGCCCGTAAAAAGCCTGTTCAAGGTCAAGGTCAAGGTAAACTTTATTATCCCCGAGGGGCAATTTGTTCTGCAGCCAGCAGTATCACACAGACAACAAACCAACAATAAACCAACAATAAATAACTTTAGAAAACTGCCCGTTGGCAGTTTTCTAATTCCCCCCTTTTCAGTCTTATATGAAGTTTCTTTTATTTTAGCATTGCCTGTTTTAATCTTAAGGACCCTGTCCTGCATTTTCCTGCCATCTTGGTAAGGCAATGCAAGGAATAAAATAGTACAAATTAAAATAAATGCACACAATATCCCTGATGGATTTCTGGTCCTCTCTCAGACTTACAGCCCATTCAAACCCTAATAAATGGAAACAGCAAGCTCATCCAAACAAGAGCCAGAAAACATCAAAATCTATTTTCTCTGTTAGGACTCCCATCATACGGAGCTCGTCAAATCTCTGACTCACTCCAGTAATAAGCAAATCATTTCCCCTGATGTGGCCCAATTTTACACACTGAGAAGCATCTTTCACCAGCTGTAGTGGAGTCCATCATTCCTTTGATGGCTCATGTTCACTCCACACACCGAACATTTGAACAAGCTCTGTTCTCTCCGGGGGGAAAATATTACATGTGGCTGGATAAAACCAATTTGACACGGTGACTGTGTGGTCCCCAAACTGTCTATAATCCCCCTCCCTTTCCCACACAGTCGCTCTCTCCTCGCTGTGGAGTGGAGTTCAAATGATTGACATCATAATGGGCTCAGCTAAATTATGATAGAGGTCAAATTAGAATTTAATCATCTCCCTTTTACCCCCTCTCCCCCGAGGGCAAAATGAATAAACATGATTTTGTAGCAGACTGATGGGCTGGCTATGTAGAATCTGCGATAACTCTCTCAATTTTTTGCTTTTGTTACAGCTTCAAAGAGTGAATAAGGGGAAAAAAGAGGGGAGGGGAGAGTGAAGAAAGGCAGAGATATGGAGGTGAAGTTATTGTGAGAGATACTGAAGTTGTTCAACTCTTCTGTTCATATCAATGAGGGTATGGGAATTGGTTCATACTGGATTCATAACAATCACAGAAAACTGTGAAAACACTCTGAGCCTGAATCATGAATAAATTATGGATTCTTTTTACATGTACCAACTATTGGAAAGTTACCATTAAGATTTTAATTATCATCAAACTAACAAAGGCATAAAAGTTATAACAGTCATCTAATGATCATTTACATAGTCAGAGGGTCTAAATAAAGAGTAGAGGATGAATCTTCAATTTCTAAGGAGTTTATTATATTATACAATGTGGAGGGGAAATGTAAAGCACACTTATGGGTACATACAATTTATAAAAAAAAGCTTGATGAGGGCTTTTTAATCCTCTACTGAGTTAACTTATTCTATCCCAGTATTGTGAATGAACAATTAACAGCAAAAGGTGACGCTGAGGGTGTTTTTTGCATTTTGGGTGCTAAGACCCAAACACTGAACTGCATTTATTTTGTATTGAAAATTGGCACTGCCAACAAACACACACAAAAGGCTTCAGTGGGCACAGGCTATTATCCTCTACGCCAAGGCAGAAAAATAAAGACATCTCTAATGGCCAACTGCAAAACCCTATAAATTACTTGTGGTGTGTGATTTTAACCCTTTGACTTCTAAGAAACTAAGACACTAAGAAAAAACATATGCAAAAAAAAAAAAAAATTGTTGGTAAAACTGTGTTCCAGCTTCTTCATTTAGCAACATCCCAGGTTTTATGTTTCAGATTAACCAATCAGGAAGCAGATATGCAGGTCAACCAGCCTGTTTAGGGTTATTCTTGGTATGAATGGATTTCTTTCAGTTCAAAATTTTTGGTAATTTTCTTATAAAAACATCACAGAGAGTTGAGTTTGTGAACAGATATATTTCTTCATATTTACCCATCTAGTTACCTTGGACGAGTTGCATGTGTGTGGCCTGTGTGTAATATAAAAAGATATAAATAATATAATATTAATTGTATTAAAATATAAATAATACAAAATAATATATAGTGAGAGAGAGAAGGACTCTCAGAGTAAAATTGCTGAATTGTTATGATTTCATACAATATAAATATCAAGGCTGTGTTATATACCGTACATTTATGAACTGTGACTATTGGTTCAAAAACATAGCTCCCTATTCAAATGAATGGCGCTAATCTCCTCTCCAGCTCTGCTCTGTGGCTTCAGACAGCGCTGTCTCAAAAAGTATGAAAGCCACGGCTTAGATATTTACACTTGATGAATCTTGACAAGTAGACAAACATTTTGATGTATATTTCATCCAATAACAACCATGGATAGAGGAGCCATTCTAATATGAACATCTATATTGATTATAAACTGGGGTGTAATTATGTTAATTTATATAGCAGCATCTCATGAACTAGCATTACAGTGAGTTAACATGGTCTAAAAATAAGAATTTGTTGATGGTTGATGTAGGATAAAGCACCTGGAGTCAACCAAGTTCATGGCAGCAGGTCATTCATGACTGTCATACTAATATATGTGTGCTGTTTGCAGGAACTACCATGTATTTGATTCTGCTGATCTCCCTGAAGTAAATATCCAGAATTTCAATAATAATAAAATGGGGCTAAAGTAAAGACCAAATATTTGTAATTGTAGTAACTGAGGCTTTTTAAGTTCAGTCTTAAGCAGAAGAAAATTTTCTTCCATCCAGATCCTTATGTCCTTTAGGCATGCGTCTAGTTTAGATAGCTGATTTGTTTCACCTGGCTTCATTGATGCGTACAGTTGAGTATCATCAGCATAACAGTGAAAACGGATGGAGTGTTTCCTCATGACATCACCAAGGGAAAGCATATATAAGGAGAAAAGAATTTGACCGAGCACAGAACCTTGAGGAACTCTGTAACTGACTTTAGTGTACACAGAAGAGTTGTTCACATGTACAAATTGATATCGATCAGGTAAGTAGGACTTGAACCAATTTAAAGCACTCTCTGTAATCTTGAGTAATTCCTCTTATCTCTGTAGCAGACTGTGATGATCTATGGTGTCAAAAGCTGCACTGAGATCTTGTAAGACAAGTACAGAGAGAAGTCCATCATCTGAAGCTGAGAGTCAGTCACTTGTTACTTTAACTAGAGCAGTCTCTGTGCTGTGGTGGGCTCTAAATCCCGACTGAAAGTCAAAACAAGCTGTTGTTTTGAAGGAAGTCACAAAGCTGATTAGCCTTTCTCAAGGATCTTTGAAGTAAATGGAGGGTTTGTAGTTAGCTAATGTGCCTGAATCTAGGGTAATTAAGAAGAATTTATTTCCTTCAACTAAATTGTGATTGTATGTAAACATTTTTCTTTCTGACTTGGAGGTATTATTAAGTGAGATTTCGGAGGAGCTGTGCAGCACCAAATCACTCAATTTTTCAACAATTTTCAGACAATGATATTTATGTATAGCAGCAACACCCAGTGGATATAACTGGTGTTACATATACTTTTCAATGAGGAAAATAAGTATAAATAGTTTTTTAAATACATTAATATGGTGGCAAAAAAGTCAACTGCACAGTTACAATGCCAAGTCAAAAGGTTAAATTTATCACTACAAAATTAAGTTTCAAATAGATCTGCCCATTATACAAATTCACACAAAGCTAATTACACATTCATAACAGTAAATTCTGACCCATGCTATTTTTATTTAAACATCCTTTTTTGGTGCCACCAACAACAGGATATAACAGCGAATGAAGTTGATTGAGTAACAAGAAGTGACAAACTAAAGAAAAGAGCCTTTCATTCTATCTATTTTATAATTTTGAGTCACAGTGAGCTTTAAGGTTAGCTTTACTCACAGTTTCAAATTAATCTTTCAGCATTAAATAAAAATAAATGTCTTACGATCTTAAATTAATCAAAGATGTCCTGTTCTTTATTTCAATACTGCTGGCCGCCTTCTCTGCACAAACTTCATTAATAAAGCATTAAATTAATTACTAAGCTTGGTTCCAGTGCTCTGATCCAACACCCACATGTCACATTTTGTGAGAGAATTAATAGTTCTGCCGCTGCACTCAGGAGCACACAGCCAAAGTACTGCTCTCTCTTTTTAAGCTATAGCCTCTTTTCCACCACCCTCAGCCCGACAATGTGTTTCCTACCGAAGACTTTCTTTAATCACTGTTGTTGTGTTATCAATAATTGAACTTTATGAGGCATTAAGATGCAGGGAAACAACAGACTCTGCATCTTTATTAGGATACCTCCATGTGCTCCTGTTTTAAACAACTTGTTTTCTTTGTAAGCCTTGCTTTAAGAATTGTTGTGTTAGAATATAGACAAATAAAGAGATATACGGATCGCCACTGGTGTAAACAAATTCTTTTATTAGGAAATAGCAAACAAAATTACATCTTGAAATTATCTATGGAAAAGAACTCCATTTTTAGTTCACATTTAAGACATTTACTATCAATAATTTTGATTGTTTTTGAGGTCACAAGCTTTAATTTTTGAACTAATGATATGGCAAATTAGGGGAATGTGACTGATAATGGCTCCAGTCTATGACTGTATAAGGCCCAATGTGGTCAATAAAACATAAGAATAAAAAGAAATTTCAAATTAAAGAGAATCAGAAAGAAGTATTTAGTAATCAAAGAACTGTAGATTTAAAAGAAAAAAATGTTCAATTTGAACTCATTCACTTATTATAAACGTGTGAATGAGTCCAATCTTAAAGTTGTATACGTTGGAGATAGTAAAGTCACAGGTAAATGTTTGGTTAGTTACCTCTATTCTCTATTTTATGAGAATCCAGACAAAGTCTTATGTATTCCAAGATCACAAGTTCACAGATATTACTGATATTGTGATCATTAAAATCTTTTTTCTTTTATCAGCAAGGAGGTGCAATGTTGTCCCAGATGCACAAACATTTTCAACATGTAAAAATCATTATGTCCCATCCATTATCCACTATCCATTCTGCTTATCCCTTTCAGGGTTACAGGGGTTGGAGCCTATCGCAGCTGACAATGGGTGAGAGGTGGGGTACACCCTGAATCGGTCACCAGCTGATTGCAGGGCCACATAGAGAGATGGACAACCATTCATGCTCACACTCAGATCATGCAAACTCCACGCAGAAAGGCTTTGTTTGACACAGGGATTGAATCAGCAACCCTCTTGCTGTGGGATGTGTTGTTTTCTTAAAAAAAATATAGATAGAGGATATGTGGCCTATACATGCTCTTTATTAAAGTTTCTTGGGATAACAATTGTCATAAACACGAAAAAAATAATGATGGATTTATTGTCTTCTTAAATAGCCCAAGTTTATGTCATTGGTTGTATTCAAGTAGCCTATGACATACTACTACTCAACACAGTATGCCAGCCAGTCAGTAGTTACTTTGAAGTATGTTGGGCTCATCTTAGCTGGTTTGTGGTCTTCAAAAGAAAAAGAAACAAAAGCCAAGCGAACAATAATATCTGTTAGGATACAGGCCGCCACAGCTGCCATTTTTTTTCTGTAGGCACCTCTTTTTTTAGTTTAAAACCAATGTAGTAGTATTTTCAGTGTTGTCACTGTGCTCCCTGTGTTCTTACGGAAAAATAGTTCAACTTTTCGAACTGCACTCCACTCATCAATGATTACTTGTCTTTGTTCTCATAATTCTTTGTCTGGTATTTATATAAATAAAGGAATAAACACTGATCAGGCTTAACAGTATGACCACCTACCAATCTGACTGTACTTTGACTGTCCGGCCCTGTACACAAAAACTATGATGCACTGTGTATTCTGACGCCGTTCTTTCAGAACCAGAATTAACTTCTTCAACAAGTTGAGCAACTGTAGCTCACCTGCTGGATCAGACCACACGGGCCAGCTTTAGCTCTCCACTTGCATTGATGAGCCTTGCACGCCCATGACCTTGTTGCTGGTTCAACAATTAAATTCTTTTGACCACCTTCAATAGAGACTGACCACTGCAGACCAAGAACACCCAAACAACATCAGTTTAGGAGATGCTCTGACTTAGTCGCCATCACAATTTGGACCAAGTCAAACTCAAATCCTTAAGCTTGCCCATTTTTCCTGCTTCTAACATCAACTTTGAGGACAAAATGTTCACTTGCTGCCTGATATATCCCACCCACTAACAGGTGCCATGATGAGGGGATAATCAGTGTTATTCCCTTCACCTGTCAGTGGTTGTAATGCTATGCCTGATGGGTGTATGAAGCTCATGGTGCAATTTTAGACATACTAATAGTACCAAGTGGAGATGAGGTCAATTTTAATACCTTCCAACTTTAAGCGCTGGTGAGAGGCACTCTGAAACGAAGGTTGAGAGCACAAAAAAATGGCTGTATACACGTACCCTAATAGATAAAATTGATTTGGCTGGGATTGGATTGAAGTTATATCTTAGGTAGGGCACCAACAATGCAGTTAACATCATTCATGTTTATTTTCCAGACATTAACATATATATCCACATAGATGTAAAGATAGATGTCAGCAAGAAAACATTGGGAAATGTATTTCTTAAGTATTACTGCAGCATCTGGAAAATTCTGTGCAATAACTGTAACAATAACTTTAACTATAACAAAGACTATTACATGAAAATACCTGATTTTAATTGCTTAAACATATTAACTCATTTAAGCAAAATATTAAAAAAATCAGCTTTGTCTGGAATATTACAACCTTTTCAAATAAAACATTGCTTTTTTTAAAAAACATGTTCTCTATGTAATCTTATAATCTCATGATTAATTTTTCTTGTATTTCTTGAATATTAAAAACTTGTGTAACATCAAAAATTAGACTTTTTGGTGCACATTTTTAACCTTGATCTTACAGTTTTTCTTCATGTATGGCTAATTAATTAGGTACATTATGTGTAGTTTTAATAATAAATCACAAAGAAAATTCTTCTTATAAGAGTAAGAAATATGAACACTTCATAATCTCAAACTTCTTGATTTTTTCACTAAAATGTACTCCTGTTTTTGAATTCCTTCAAAAACAAGCCTTGTATTGCAACATAAAAATATAATTCATTCAGATGCACAGGATCCAAGATACCATGTCTGCAAACTGACTGATGAATGGGTGTTTATCAGACTAAAGCAACAAGTAGAAACACCTTTTTTTACTGACAGGTTTATTATCTTATTACTGATTAATAATAAGCTTTTGCAAAAAATAGAATTAAATGATTAACCTGCATTCTGCCGATAACACCACTGAAAAATATGAAGTGCAAACAAAGCTTTTCTCAGCTATCTGTGAAAACAGTAATACAGTATCATATATAGGGGAGTCTCAAGGGCAAAATCCATACTGTGCAAACACGAAACAACCTGAGTCTGATAATAACAGTCCTCTCCTCCTCCATTCCTCCCCCCACCACATGGATGGATGCAATAAGGATTACAGAGCAGAGGACATACTTGTTTTGTTGTCCAAGCTCTTCTACTTTGGAGGATGAGTATTTGTCTGCAGTGGCGTCCGATCCACTTAGAGGCGGGGGGGAAACAAATACTGGCAATATATTTAATACCCCCTGAGATCATGTCGCAGCAGGGCCCTAGGGCACCCCTGCAACTGTTCATAGAGGAGCTCACAGACAGTACGGGCAAATAAATAAATAATTCAATATATTAGAAAAAAGGAGTGGAGCATTATTCTTTAGTGGACGATAAAACATGTGGCGTGTCAGGGATGGCAGCTGCTACCCCACTGAAAGAAGAATACCCATACTTCTACGTGTGGGGTCGAGGGAAGAGGGGAGGGAACACCAGGAGCCAAGGAAAAAGGAGATATAAATTTTCACGGCAAATGAACTCCCCCAGCTTGCCTTGCTGAGTGCACAAAAGGCCACTGAGACGATTATTTCTGGGCGCCACCTCAGACCCTTGGAGATGCGGTGCTTAAAAAAAAAAAAAAAGTCCTCCTCTGTGGCCTAGCCTCTGAAGGACAGGAGTCTACGTGATTCACAAGTCAAGCTATTAAGGGTGAATTATTCTGCTATGTAATTACTGTGAGTGATGCAGGTTTTCAAGGATGGCGCAGTGAAGTAGCAGAGGCTCTAGTATTCATTCAGGTTATTATATTGTATGTACAGCAGGATACAATGGTTAGCACTGAGCCATATAATGAGAAAGCACTATGTCATACAGCAATGACAGCCACATGATGCTAGCACGTATGCTTCCAGAGCAGCATATAGCCAGGGCATTATATTTTCAAACTGCCAAGGCCATTCATGTGAACAATATATATCAAGAAAGTTTGACAGGATTTCCTTTAAACTTAGTACAAATGTGCATTCTTACTTAAATCTGAATTAATAGAGTGGTGCAGGGATGACACATCTTTTGCAGACCAACACAGAAGTTAGCATAGCACTGGTTCTCTCGACTAAAATCCTGTGAGATATTTTATAATGTTTTGGATCATTGCTGATAATAAGGTCCGTAACAAACAAAAAAAATTAACCTGTATGTACGGTTCTTTGTGATAACCTTAACAAACAAACTAACTTTTCATTTTTTTACACAAAAACATGATCAGCTGGAGTAAAACGCTATTATTGTTAAAGCTACTATGGAACTACAACATGGCAATTACAAATGTCCAATGTATAATGTCACTGTGAGCTCTTCTTTGAGAGCTTTTTCTTAATCAAATCACCTGATCAAGTTGGTCCTTGTGGCTGTGGTGTATGAATTATTGATTAATAAAAACAATCACAAATGCATGCAGCAGAGTCCCCAGCAATTTTTGTAGTCCTTGATAGCAGTTCCTTGGCAACCATCCTTGTAAAAGCGTGGTAACATTTTAAAAGTCAAAAGCAGGGAAAAATCAGATTAATTTTTAAAATTTGAATTAAACATTAAATTTCTAATGCATGTGCTCAGTATGAACCTTATATCAGGTATTTATTCGGAAATGGTTTTCTATGGTCCCATATACTTTCAGCCTTGGGAACCTGGAAAATGCTACATGCTAAATCACTTTAATATAACTATTATATTTTTGAAATCACAGGTCAGAGGTCAAAATCAAAGGACCTCTATGTGTTCTGTCCCTTGTGGAGAAAACACGTCAAGGTCCCACATAGAGGTCCCTTAGGTATGAATGACCTATCTTAATGAAACAAACAGGGATTTTCACAGGCTACACCAACATTTATCCTATGACTAGATCCAATGTCAGAGGTCAAGATCTAGTGAGCTGTTTTCATTCTTGTGAACACCATTTCTCAATAATACTTCAGGGGATTTTCTTTAAAAGGGGTACAAATGTTTTGATAAATGGTGTATAGACTAGATTTAGAGGGTCCTAAATCACCGGTCAAGATCACAGAACCTCATGTCCCTTTCTTACTTGTTAACACCTTTTCTAAAACACAATTTGAATGATTTTTTTCAATCTTTGTTGAAAAGTCCCCTTTGGCTAAAAAATGAAGTAATTACACTTGCAAGCTCAAGGGTCAGTTTCAAAATGAGAATGATGGGACTCAATTTAAGAGGCTGTAGAAATAAAGGTCTGTCTTGATTTATCTCACGTTCTTTTTTTCAATATTAAATGCCATGATTCACTGAAACTTTTAGAGGTTGCCTAAAACTTTTAAGAAAGAGGTCCTTTAGAGGTCATAGGTTAGGGGTCCAGATCAAAAGGCCTAATGTACTTTATTTAATTGTTCATATCTCAGTGGTACTTTCAAGAATTTTCATCCAACTTGGCATAACTATCCTCAATGATTTAATGACAAATTGGCAAGATTTAGAAGCTCATAAGTCATCCATCAATCAAGATCACATGTTTTATCCTTATCTGTTTGACTCTTACGTCAAAATAAATTAAGGGGTTTTCTTCAGTCTTTGTGGATATGTCAACCCAACTTAATGATGAGACTAGATTTGAGAGGTCAAACGAAGTACTCATGCTCTTCCTTTACATGCAAACACCATGGTTCAAGAAAACTTTAAGGGATTTTTTTTTTAACTCTGCAGAAATGTCTTCTCTTACAAAAAGGGGTTTCCATTTGATTGTTTACAAATGTCTACTCTATCCCTAACGATGGGCCAATAAGATTTTGGAGATCATATGTCAAGCTTAAATCACTGAGTCTCATGTTCATCCCCTGCTTGTCAACACAACATTTAAGGAATGGTTTGAGGGATCATTTTCAAACTTTGCATAAATATCTACCTGACTACAGGATTAACTATTTTTAGTCATAGGTCAATGTCCAGTGTCACAGAACCAAACTGTTCTTATGTTATGTATATTTGCCACAACTCAAGAATACATAGAGAGATTTTTTTTAAAAAACATTGTAAAAGCATCCACTGTGACACAAAGCTAGATCACTGGAATTTGTTGGTCAAAGGTTGTTGTGCTTACTGTCAGACTCTTGCTTGTGAATGCTATGTTTAAGAAATGCTTATGTCCACTCTGACTCGGGGAATAACTGATACCTTTGTTGAGCAGTAATGTACATCTTTGAAAAATCACAATTTTTGCCAATTACACTCCCAAATACTTCCCCAAGCTCCTTCTTCATGACCCACCACTGTGCGTCACCATCTGGCAGCTGCATACCTTATAGAGGTATATAAGTTCCAGGCGATAACACTAGTTCACATGTATGTATTAAAATATGAAGCAGAGCAACACTGAGACAGCTGAGCACTAAGTGCAATGTATATTCAACTTTGTATGCATGCACTTGATGTTTGCACATGCATATACATTGACTCATTAGTACTCAAATACAGCAGCAATGCAAGGCAATACTCATTAAGCCCATTAGGTAGCCTCCAGATGGCTGTTTGATTAAAAAAGAGCCAATCAGAACTGCTGCCGGTGTGATGCCGCAAGTGTACACACTGCATGATATAAAGCTGCTTTGTGTGCAAAGGAAAAAATAATGAAGAGACATCCAATTATAAAACAAACTACTGCTTGGAAGAACAAAAAGGGAACATAGCAGCTTGACCCCCAGCAGACAGATAATCCTATTTATAGATGAGGGCCTCCTGAGTCAAGGTGAAGTTGACGCCTGGTAATGTCACCGACTGGTGCACACAAACAAGACCCCCACATTCACAGGGAGAAGCCTGCCTTGTGTTTGTGTACTGAATATGTTTTATCTGATGGAAAAATAAGATTTAACATAATGTAAGCATAAAGAAAATATACACTCAGAGAGAAACAATAAGGATTATCTTATTTTACTGTGCGTGCTAGCAAGGAGAACAAAGAACTTTCCCTACACCAAAGAATAAGCCAGAAGATACATCTAAAAGGAGGACAAGTATTAACTGTACAATTAGAGAGTTTTTACCAGGTCATGAAACAGCCTGAAATCAAATTGAATAAAGTTGAAAAAGGATATTGACAATCAGTAAAGAATGAGTGATTATACAGTCATTAACAATACCTGAAACTGCTGCAGGTTGATTTCTAAAGGAGGTCAGACTCAGCAGAGTGCCAAGTCTGCCCATTTTTTTTATAATATCAGTGGACACAATCAGAACAGTTGAAAACACCTTGCTGTTAAAAAAAGGCATGAGATCCTTCACTGTCATTCATTTTTTTTAATTATCATTAATCACTGATTTGAACAGTTAATTGGGATTAATCCAACTTTTTGTTGCACATTCAAAATGTTATAAATTTGTATCTCAAAATAATTTTATCAAGTCAGTATTTACAACATGAAGCTATTCTTGCCAAAAGCTTGATCTGGGAAGCAAGATCACTGGAGAAATATACATTATGATCCTTATATTTAGATTAATCATTTAAATACATGTACTATATCAATGGTAGGAAAAAGACTCAAATAGCATATTCTTTGAAACAAACAATTCAACATGTATGAGGGGTTGCACGCAACAATAGAGTCCAACGACCCTTGGCTCAGGCAGCAGCATTTGCACTTTTCAAAAGTTCCAGTTCAGCTGTCTCTGCATTTTTATTTTTATTTTTGTTATCAAAAAACAGTCAAACGAGTGATTATACTGTTGTACTCTGACTATTAATGCCCTTGTCTTCTGCTTTGAGTTCATTTAGTTTATAAAAATTAAAAATAAAAATTAAAAATAAAAATAAAAAATAAAAAAAAAGAGAATAATTGTGGAGATCTTGGCTAAAAAAGAGTAAAACTGTGATTGTGCTCACTGTCATTTCAGAGTTGTCCAGTACAGAATTGCAAATATTAAACATATCTGATAGTTACGAATTGTAATCTGAGAAGCTCCGACATTATTATTAGCAATAAAATAGTTTGAATGACACCCCACACCTGAGGATTACTTGGACAAGGAAGAAGTCAGGGCAAAAATCCAGCATCAAATTGTCTAGCGTGAAGAAACCCTAAGAAACATTTTTAATTTAGCGATCAGGTTTAGTTATTTCCCAAATAAACTATTTATTATTATGCTTTCACTTCAAAATTTGCATTGTTTAATTTATCTTTATTTTGCTTACTGTCTGAAAAGGGACCTTTGGTAGGTAGACATAATGTCAAACACAGAAAAAGAATTATCCAGGTATTTTAAAGTACACAAAACACCTTGACAGGACATTAAGAAGTGCAGTGTTTGGTATCACAAGGTGCACAAAACGTATGGCTTGTGGACTGAGCCATCTGTGAGATGTAAATGAGAAATTCAAAGGAGAAGTAGTGTCCTTTTATAGCATCATTGCAGGACCTTGGACACTCTATTATGAGAACTACTCCATTATGTCCTGCCACAAAGGCTTAAGAACGGTGTCTTATAAAAAAAGAGACAGCAACCACTAGCAAGCACTTTGTCCACAGAGGGTACCAAATACAAAATCCTAATCACCAACAAGAACCTGTCACAACAACACTGTACTGAACAAGCCGTATTATATCACTGTCAGGGTAGAGTGGGGGCTGCCCTGACCTTTGAACAGCTTATGGCTAATTTTTTCTTTAAAGATTTTAGTACGGGACTTATGCTTGTGCTGCTGATACCAAGACAGGGAGGATTAGTACACCTTGTATATTTGAATGACAGCTTCTCCCAAGAAAAATAAGACAATAAGGCACTTAACAGTTTTGCTTACACGCTAACTCTCTGAAATCTGTCCACGTATTTTTCAGTAAGACAGGAAACCCCAAATGGCTCAGTCATTTCAAGTCACAGTGGATAAGAGTGCTGGCTAAATGACTAAAACGTAGATCTTTTAAATGCATTGCTCTCCTGATGATAAATGAGGTTCTGACTTTGTATTCACTGAACTGAATGAAGTTTGACCTCAGCAGAGATAAACCTATTTATAGAAGAAGTAATATCAGTGCTTGATGAGGGAGCTTAATAACAAGAGCTTCAAGCGACTTTTTAGTTGTCAAGGCTTTACCATGGAGGTATGCTAACTGATGTAGATATCATGAGGAATGAAACCAACCACGATTATGAAGATATATAAACAACAACGCATGTCAGTGAAGACCATTTATACAGTAATATGAAACAAAACCATAGCTAAGTGTCAACTCCGTCAAATAGGGTAGGACAGCATGATGGAGAGGTGAATAAAAAAAGTACTCGTTATGTATTTGTGCTCATGCATTTGTTTCTAAAGACAAAAGTTTTGGATCCAATTACCTGTAAGTTACGAGGAAGGATGGGGATAAGTGTTACAACTGTCCTCGGTCTCGCCTGTGAACATGGCAGCCTGTACCTTTGACTCACTGAAATCCCTCTTTGAGTAAACGCTGCAGATTAATCTGTTTGTGGGGTTGTGATATTTTATCAGCCTTTTTGTGGTTTTGTTAGAAGTGAAAAAGGTTCTCTGATGTCACTGTTGAGTCTCATCAATGTGAAACACTCGTCGCTGTTGCAGGAGAGAATCAAAACGTTAATGATTTAAAATGGAAACCACATACATTATGCCTGCTAAGATTACATGCTTTTCCACTGTCAACAAGAGGATTTTCGCGCACTTCTTTTTTGCGTTAAATATTGTGATTTTCCTCACTCCTCCTGAGTTGGTAGCTCACTTTAAAATTCTCAGTGTGTGAATACTGCTGCCAGGAGGGGGAAATATAGGGAAATTAAAAAGTTTTGGAGCTAAAGATAAAGTGGCCATGGTCAAAGATGTAGTAGTTACCTCCGCCAAGGAGGTTATGTTTTTGCCGGCGTTTATCTGTCTGTCTGTCTGTTTGTCTGTTTGTTTGTTTGTGTTCAAAATAACTTGAAAAGCTCTGAACGGATTTGGATGAAATTTTCAGGAATTGTCGGAAATGGGATATGGAAGAACTGATTAAATTTTGGGGACAATCCGGATCACCGTCTAGATCCAGGAATTTTTTAAAGGATTCTTTAACATTGCCAGATAGGACCATTTTCGCCAAAGTGGACCGAAGCTGCTTGGCGGAGGTCTGCGCTCTCTGAGTGCTTTTCTAGTTTTTTTTTGCCATCCTTTTATAATAATGAATAGAGAATTTTCTTGTCATTAAACTGACATGCAAGACTACATCAAAACAAAGTTACCAACAATAAAATTATCAACAACAAAATTTCAAAATACAAATTGGTCCAGGACAGTTGACACTGACATATCTCAAAACCCTGGAGGTCCTTTAAAAAAACACAGTTCAGCTGATCATGATTTCCCAATAACAAAGTCTTTTACTTTTTGTCTGAATTTTCAAAATCTTTATTTTACATTCTAAAGATTCAACAATGTAGAAAGCATTTGCAGGCAACAAAAACGTGAGGACGTTACATTGTGAGCATGGTTGGTTTTTGCCCTGCTAAACATCTGATCTTTTGAACATGTGAGTATTTTTAGCATTTAGCTCAAAGTCCAACTTCACACTTAGACTTAGCTTTGTTGTGGATCATACTAAAATCTACTAAAAACCTGCTGGATGGGAAGATGGAAAGAAAAAGTTCAAAAAAGGTTCAGAACAAGAGGTAACTAGAGGTATGAGTGGCTAAGAAGTCATAAAATACATGAACACATTCCCCTGTTTGAACTCAAGAAAATAATTTAAGCCAACAAGCTCTCCCAGACATTAATTTGGTAGTAGGAGGATGGGCACTGAAGATGATGCTTGCGGCAAAAACCATCTGAAATAAAGAAATCGGCTGAGGACTAAGCTCTGGAGGACCTTGCTTTGTGGTGAGAAAAGAGCTGGGTCAGTCTGGGCAGACAGGTCAAGAGGAATGTTTTTCTCTGACCTTTGCTTGGAGAGGATTTAAAGAAATAGTAATAGTTTGTGAACTTAAGTTCTTGACACTTGTGGGGTCAAAAGGTGCTTTCCTGAGGGTTCTTCTTGCTTAAATTATTCTAGCGATGCTCCCATAAATGCTGGCGCACAGCCAGATATGGTCGATGAGCTGATGATAAATACTTGAAATGTCTGCTGTACTAATCTGAAAGACCATCTGGTTAAGGGTACAGTTAGGCCAACAGAAGACCATAGGGACTTTATAATAAGAGTGAGGAGACAGTAGGAGATAAAAGCAGTTGACAGATGAGCTTTAAATACTCAGTTTCCTGATGTTCAGAGACATTGAAAAGAATGAAAAAGGGTTAGGATGGGAGTGGATTAAGATAGGAGGAAGAAGATAGATACTGTCTTTGTGGGTTTATGTGCAGATAATTGGACTAAGCAGCAATAAAATTGTCTTAATATTGCAAAGACAGGGCTCTGTTGGAAGACAGTAACTGGCACATGGGTGCAAATGAATTTCATAGAACAAAAATGGGACTTAGAGAGGGTATATCATGCTAGTTTGGAAACTGCTAGGCACTGTATGTTACAGTGATGGATATTTATGTAAAACAAGGTAAAGTTTCAAATCAAATAATAAATACAAGTACTCCCTTGGACATATTGTAATATCACAGTTTTATAGAACTCCTCCTATGATCATACCAGGCACACAGACACACAAGAAAATGCACAGACACCAAAATGAGAAAAATAAGCAGACAGCTGATTTGTTCTGTCAGGGTCTGGCTGAACTGTCAAGTGTGTGCATTTCTGTTAAAACTATCCACATATCTGTGGTCTACTATGTTAAGTCTGTTGACAGACTTACTAAGCAAAACACGACACCAGGTAGAAGTGCTCAGAGAGCACAAACCCAAGGCGTTTCTGACATTGTCAGGTGAGTTTTTGTCAAACGTGGAATACTGCCCTATCTCAATCCCTGAAAAAGTTGCTTGGATCCACATCTGGATCCAGATCACCATTAAAATGTAATCACTTCTTTCTTACATGCAACATAAACCTGAAGGTATCAGCAAAATCTGTGAGAACTTATTGAGTTATTAGTAAAAATGTGGAAAACTGTTCTGTCTTGCAATGTTGCCAAATCCTTTCAAATAATTCCTGGATCCGCATCCGAATTTGAATCACCACCAAAATCTAATAACCTCTTGCTTGTGCCATGGCCAACATTCCCCAAAATATCATCAAGTTCCATGCATAACTTCTTGAGTTAGCCCATTCACAACCTTACAGACAGACATATGCTAACAAAAACATAACCTCCTTGGTAGAGGTAATAATGTAAATGCTGTGATACATTAAGGCACCTATTCAGACAAATGAAGTATATTGTCTAAAAGTGCATGGTACATCTTTGTAAAACAGCATGCACAATCCATTGAGCTGTTTGCATTCATGAATATGCAGAATACATGCAGATGATCTGAACAAGCAAAATACTGGGAGGAGGAGATGCAAATGTAATCATTTAGCACCCACAATGTGATTTATCAAACCCCCAATTGATTGCGCTTGGTGTTTTTGCGTCTAAATTTACAACGTTTGAAAGGCAGGTGCAAAACAGGCACAGTGTTATGCACAGAGGGCTGCAGTCATTGTGGTGAGAAACAGGGGTCGCATTAACTGAATATTTCCCGTCACTGACTGAATTTTTTTGATGAATGACGGAAAGATTTGGAGGCTGTCTGCCATTATGATGGACTGGAATAAGAGGGACAATGCAGTGTGCCGTCACACTCATGCAGACACACTTAAAGTAAACCCTCTCTGTTTTGTGCTGTACATTGTGGCGAAGGTCATTTAACCTATGTAAAAAACCCTTTCACTCCTAAACTCGCTGTCAGTGCGTGGAGAGTGTGACGCAGTCAGTGCGTAAAAGGTGAGAGTGCCTGCGCAGTCTGCGTGTGCGTAGCTGTAAGACTGCTCTTCCCATGAGAGGTTATTGGTGATGAAGCTGTGTAACTATTTGAATGCTGTCATTTAGATTATGGTCAATTGTAATCTGAAAATGAAAATTAAAAATGACTGGTAAAAATATGGCATGAGGGAAAAGTGACGACCTTGTCCGACAAAATGACAGACAACAAAAAAGGTTACTGCAAGTGTGTTCAGTTGCCTCCAAGTCCATGGCTTCAAACTTTGTTTTTCATTTACGGCTACTCTGCTCTCCCGAACTCTCCACGGTGACAGCCGATAGCACACGCAAAATCTTTATTTAAAGGGGCAGGTCCACACCACTTTTTGTGCCTGTTATGAATTGCACACGCAGTCTGAGTAGATCACCCGCAACACGCCCACAAATTGCACATGCAATTTTTCAGTTTGCACACGCAATTTAGTGCCCGTTATTTTGGATCTTAGTAGATCAGGCCCGAAGTGTGAACAACAACAAGACCCTGAGTGTTTTTTTTGCATAAAGATGGTGGCATTTCTGTTTTCTCTTTCCTTTCAGAAGGATTCAAATAGTGGATTCTACTAATAAATTATTCATAAAAATGTTATTTAACAGGTAATTAAGATGTAATTTATAGTAAAAAAAAAAAAATGACGAACTTAAATTTTAAGTCTTTAACTTCAATAACTCTGTGTCCAAAGGCAGCAGGGGCACCACGTCAATTTAATTCACCAGTTCCTTACAAAAGCTTTATATCAATTCATGCATAAGTGGATGTCCATCCATGCATTGTTTGCATATCCAAATACTTGCTTTGCTGACTTTTACTTGAAATAAACCCAACATGTCTGAGCAATAGTGAGTTTAAGAATAGAAGTTCCTCAACCATAAACATAAAGAGCTTCAACCAAATACCTGTCTTGTATTTGTTCTGTGTTAAACCTCATGGACAGAAAACACTATGCTTCATATCTCTCTGCTTTAGTCCTACAGAGCACAGGAGATCAAATCAATTCTAAAGCAGGTGTCTGGAAAAAGTGGCTCCAAGTTGATTTGTTTGTTTTGATGTTTTTGCTATTTGTCCTTAAACCCAATATGAGAAAAATCTATAGGGTTATTTTTCCTCCCCTGAAGAGAAGGAGAGGGAAAAACACTCAGAATTGAGTTTCAGGCTGCTGCCTTGTCCATTTCTACCACAGTACAAAGAAAGAGGATTTCCTTGCGTACAGAGGTGGCAATCTAAAGCAGTGAGATGTTCTTTTCTTTGCTGCCTTATGAATAGCTCCAGCAGAAATGATAAAATGTTTCAGGAGGGGACATTTTAATTTCTAAGTTGAGCACTAGAGTAAAGTGATAATGCATGTTTGTATGTATGTACAAGAGTTAAGCGCACAAGTGTTTTGTTTACATGGTCCTCCATATCTTCATATCCTCTGTTTTCAGGTATAAATTGATGTCTGCATGCGATTTTTGTCCACAGTTTTTATGGTGCTTGCCCTGTTTTTCAAGTTTGAGTCTAAAACACTAAATTTCTCCACTTTAAAACAATTGACCTTCTGCTTAGGCCGTTTTCCAGAGCCCTTGGTAGAGTTGTTCTGATATAAGTTGGCGTTTGCTTTTTGGCATGGCTTGTTTGAATATATATGAACACCAAAATCAATCCCTGTTTTGGCACAAACAACTGCACCAAGCTCACCTTAAAAACGTGGTCTCTGCTTATTTCCTATCAGCTTATTTTCCTATTTATCATATTGAAGGGTATTTATTCATTGTTACCAGGCAACAAGAGATTTTGTCACATCCAGTCACAGTACCAAGAGGGCCAAGACTTTACATTTGGTTGTAATTGAAATGTTTGCCATCAATGTAACTGATCCACCTGATGAGACAAACTTTAAGAACTGACTGGTCGTATCTGCTCTGCTCTGCACTGGACTTGATTAACCTTGCAAAACTGGTTATCCGACTCCAACATTAATGGAGCCTTTTCAACACAATAATGGTGGTTTTTTTATAAATTTATGAGTCACAGCAGGGGGGTCTTTTGGTTTTCTTGCCCGCAGCTTCATTTTCCCTGAAGTGGCTATATTAAACCCTGAAGCCTCAGGCGCCTTTATGTTCAAAGTATGTAGATCCCCACTGGGTCATGCTTCGTTTCCAGGCCTAATCTTCAGCTGACCTGCTGGGAAAAAAAACTCTCAGCAGGAGGCCTGGAGCAGGTGTCCTGCATGAGGCACATGTACGGCTATTCTCTCTTTAATATAGAACATTGCAAGCCCACATCCTTACTTGAATTGATTCTGCCTTTTTAGTGTTTTATTAAACAATCAGAGAAATACAATTAAACCTTTGTGGTAGATTAAAAGGTGTAGGTCTAACATGAATCTACAAAGAAAGTTTTCTATTTTAACCTCAGTGACATGTAACATAAAAGGAATGGCGATCAAACTTGCTAGATCCAAAAGAACCAAATTAATTTATCTGAATAACCTTTAATATGTTATTATTAACAGTGTTTGGTCAATTATGCAACTTCTCTTCCTGCACAGATGTAAAGAGAAAGGAGAATTCACTCTGAACATGGTCAGAAATAGTTAAATGGGTTTATTCTCACATTGACCAACGCTGTCTAAATTTCGGTGAAATAGGTTCCCTGGGTCAATTTTGCTGAGTTAATCGAGGATCGATGATTCTAAAGTGGAGAGGAACATTGTGCTGGTGGAGTATGATGTTTCCAACCGGCCTCCTGAGTAGTTGTAGACGGATCATAGATGTAATGCATGGGTAGTGCATTTAACTTAGGCTCCGTTTACACGACAACAAAAACAGCCAAATACGGGGAGTTTTCATTGCGTTTTCGCCTCCCGTTTACACGAGAACTGTGTCCAGAGTGCCTGAATCCACAAACTTTTGAAACCAGGGTCCAGAGTAAAAAGTTTTGAAAACGTTTTCGTTTCCGTCTCCATGTAGACAAGATTCAGCGTTTCACCCTGAAACGCTGACGTCACCGAATGCGCAGTACTGTTTCACATGAAGGCTGTGCGCGCATCCCAGGAACAACAAAAACGACAACAGCTTCGGCCTTCTACCAAGCAACATGTGTGCTGCTTACTGTGCTCCTGTTATCCAGACAGAAACATCCAGACAGATTTATTGTCCAGACAAGAAACTCCTGCGTCTTTGTGCGTCCATTCACCATTGTTGTTTGTGAAAAGTTCGTCTTCACCGGAAAGCATACACGTGTTCTAGCGCTGCTGTTTCACTACAAACTGACATCACAATCAACTGGCCTGGCATGCACGCTATAGTGTTTTCTCATGTCTCCGTGTGAATGCGGTGCACTTTCAAAAATGCAAAGGAAAAACCTTTCTGATTCTGGTGACAACGTCGTCATGTAAACGAGGCCTTACGGGAACTTTGACCTAGCTGAGCCCAGCGCTGCTTAGTGTTGTGCTATCATATTGCCACTCAGTGAGCCTCAAAAGAAGAAGATGTAGCTGCCATTGTACTATATGTGTGTAAAAAGTACCCAAATCTTGTGACATTTCTGAGCACTGTTTTGTGTTGCATAATTATCACAAAGCAATAATACTTAAGGAAACAATTATTTATTTATTTATTTATTAACCTTTATTTAACCAGATAAAAGACCCATTGAGATCAAGATCTCTTTCACAAGGGTGACCTGGCCAAGAGGTCAGCAGCACACGTCAGAACAATTAAAACCACTGGCCCAAAAAAGTGCATCTGTTAATACACTTTGAATTTCAGGTGGATGTAGTTGAAGTTATTGTAAAGCCACTGTAAAGCCTGCTACATAAATAACGGCACTCTGACACACTTGAACTACATTTCCCTACCCCCAACCCCCACACCCCCCTTATACATATTTGTTTAAAACTGTGTCCTCTCCTGTCACTTGTGGGAACTGGGCTCATTTCTATATGACTGTAGTGGCAGCAAAGAGGGGAAACAGATGCTTGTGCACTCCTCTGGGACTCCTCATGGTACGTAATAAAGATGCCATCTGACAGTTCCTGCTGTCAAACCACTGCTCGCTACACAGCTTCTTAACTCCACTCCCCTGTTGTTTTGTTGTGTTTGGATATGAGTAGAAGGGGCACGTTCTCTTTAGAGGAGATTCAAGAGTCATAAGGGGGGCAAAGGGAGACAGATTTATTTGAAACTTTTGACTTTACCTTCCTGTGCACCAGAAACAGGCTTATAATCATAGCATGTCCCAGCAATCTATTGAAGATATGTGATTCATCCTCAGACAACAAGTAAGAAATAAAATGACAGTGTTGGAGGCATCCATCTGGATGTGTTTACACCTACGACACCTTGAAGAATCCTCCCGGGCCATGCGCTAATGAGGTGATAAAGTAAAGGGAGATGAGGGGTGGGAATTGGTGCTGAGGGCAGAGTTAAACCACCAGGGTTTCCGCATGTTATCTATCTTTAATCCATGTCACAGACGAGCTGCTGCACGGCAGGGTGCCAACTGCTGGAGAAAATCGAAGCTATGGGAGGCAGACGGCTAATCAAGTCCTCCATCTCTCCATCTTTCATCCACACTTGTGGGACAGTTTGGCAGGAATGGATGCATAATACCAATACTGAAGGACTTTGTTCAACACTTGTGGTATACTGAGCAGCAGGATGGTTTGTGGGACAGTAGTGAGTGCATTTCATTTTTAGATCAGTGATTTAAGTCAATATTTCACTGTCTGTGTATCTTTTTATTTATATTCAACCATGCAAATTATCTTTTTATTTTTCACAGGCTCCACTTGAAGAATGTCTTCGTTTTGTAAATACATGTTCAGTATTTTACCTGCCATTCAATTAGCTTAGCAGGAGAGGGTTAGTTTCTGTCTTTGACATAATCAGATTCACTGACACCAAAAAGAAAAGAAAAATATATTATGGATCCCTTTACCCAAAGAAGTTACAACTGTTTCCATTTTTATATTTATTCTATTGGATTCTTTTGAATATATTTATTGGATTAATTTTGCAACACATATACTGCAAAAATGTTACAGATTGTTGACGAATAGATCATTCTTATGAACTTTGATTATGTTCTGTTTGAGAAAGTCCCCTTTTTATGATGGTGTTGGTACATCATTTGGTTTATATTCAGCAGAGAAGGAAGTGGGCATCAATATGCTTTCGATAAGACAGAGAGAGAGTGAGAGAGCAAGAGAAAGTTTTGCACTTCAATAATAAGTTTCAACTGACAAAAAATAGCTATGAGACCAAGGAATCATCACTAAATCTTTTTTCTATAAATGTTTTTAAGATTTCTCAGTCCAAATATAAAAATGTTCTCTGAGGTTCCAGAAAACTCAAGAGGAAGTGTCTCAGCAAAAGCAGCATCAGTCACGGTGGATCAGATGAGTTAGGGAAAGAAAAAAAGTTTCCAGACCATTACCTGGGTAAAAAGAGTCCCTGTCCTCCACTTCTTGCTCTCCTTTATTCAGCCCTCTGTGCCCACTGCTGCTGGCCAAACTTAACAATCCTTAAAGCAGATGTTTTGAGGAGTTTCAAGTCAGAGTGTCTGTGGTCTGTTTTATCTATTGATATAACGTGAATATATCAAACATGGGTATTCAGCTAAAAACAGTATTAGAGATATTTTTTCTATTGCTCACTTTGGTCTGAAATAAGCCAATGCATCTCAACAACTATTGAATGTACTGCAATAAAATCTTCAGACAAATCCAACTGCCTAGTGAGACCCTCTGAATGTATGCCATCAGCAAGTTGACATTTGAGCTTCAGAATGAAAGCAGCAATTTGACTGGATTACCAGGTACTGTGGTCCGACATTTTTTCCTTTTGTAACTTTTGAGGAGCCTTTAAAGGTCCCATGTCCCTCAAAATACAAATTTCTTTGTTTTTTCATGTTGTTTGAAGGGGCTTGAGGAGCAGAAGAACATCACATCCTTTACCAAACTCTCAATTCAAGGAGAAATATGCTTTTCCTATTTACAAAAAAAATGCCACATTAAACAGATACAGGCCTTACAGGACCTGTACGAGTTGGAGCTGCCATTTTTCGCAAGCCTGCTGGTGACTGCCGTGCATGTGTAGATGTACTTTTAGCCAACATGAACCAGTGAGTTAAAGCTTTGCATCCATCAAGTGCAAACAGGTAAGTAAACAAAAATACGTCAAAATTATTCATGTAAACGTTTTCAACATACACTGCCTGGCCAAAAAAAAAGTCGCCACCACAAAAAAAGGTCACACACTCTAATATTTTGTTGGACCAACTTTAGCTTTTATTACAGCATGCATTCGTTGTGGCATTGTTTCAGTAAGCTTCTGCAATGTCACAAGATTTATTTCCATCCAGTGTTGCATTATTTTTTTCATCAAGAGCTTGTACTGATGATGGGAGAGTTTGACCACTATGCAAAGCCTTCTCCAGCACATCCCAAAGATTCTTTATGAGGTTAAGGTCTGGACTCTGTGGTGGCCAATCCATGTGTGAAAATGTCTCCTGCTCCCTGAACCACTCATTCACAATTTGAGCCCAATGAATCCTGGCATTGTCATCTTGGAATAGGGAAGAAAAAATCCTTTGATGGAATAACCTGGTCATTCAGTATATTCAGGTAGTCAGCTGACCTCATTCTTTGGGCACATAATGTTGCTGAACCTTGACTTGACCAACTGCAGCAACCCCAGATCATAGCACTGCCCCCACAGGCTTGTACAGCAGGCATAAGGCATGATGGGTGCATCACTTCACCTGCCTCTCTTCTTACCCTGATGTGCCCATTACTCTGCAACAGGGTAAACCTGGACTCATCAGACCACATGACCTTCCTCCAGGACAGTTCTTAATCCAATTTCAGTAGTTTCTGCAATCTCCTTAGATGTTTTCTCTTCTTGATGCATGCCAATGATTTGACCCTTTTTGAACAGACAAACATCTTTTCCATGAACACAGGATGTGTCTTTTGACATGGTTGTTTATGAAATGAGAAGCTACTCATTGCATCAGCTGGGGTTTAATAACTTGTTGCCAGCTGAAAGACAATCGCCCATGCGGTAATTATCCAGTAGGAGGCTCGTACCTATGTGCTTAGTTAAATCCAGGTGGCGACTTTTTTTTTGGCCAGGCAGTGTACTTTATCATCTTAACAAAGTTGTGATTTGCATTTCTTTGCAATCTAAAACTAAAGATTTATCCTCTTTTTCTTTGTTCTCTCAATGTTCAAGACCTCCCAGAAACACTTTTGATCTCCTTTTTGTGTTCTTCTCCTACCTTTCTCTACCTCTTAGCTTTGCAGCGCTGCTCCCTGTTTCTCCTCATTACCTCCTGAGCTCCTCAGTTTAGCAGCAATATGGTCTTTATCTCTTTAGATTTTTCAATTAATCAAGCATGCTTCATGGCTCATTGACCAGCTCTGGAACACATAACGTTTATCTGAGTAGACGGGAAGTGAGACAATCCACAACACCAACGAGGGAGACGATAAAATCAACAGACAAAAATAAGATACTATTATCAGTGTTATGGTACAATGCTGCTATTATAAGAGCTATGAGAGTGAAACTGTGAAACGATGGCTATGTTTTTATGAGTTTAAATTTGCTGAAAAGCTTGCACGAGTTCTGTTATGATGTTTGTGATATTATTTTTCTTCACTTACTGTGCTTTCCTGCTTAATAAGCCTTTGTGTTATGGTTTTACCCAAAGCTGTGCTGACAGGCCAAACATGGACTATCACCTGGGGGTTTATGCCTCTGCCTTTGTGCAAATATGGACAGAAATCCTTTTCTCGGTTCTTGAGGAGTCAGAATCACAAGCACGGGGTTATCATGAAACAAAGTGACTATTGACCTTTGACTTTCAAAAACCTCATCAGTTCAACCTTGAGTCAGGGATGACATTTCTGCAATGTGGGCTTGAAATATCACATCTTCAGAAGATATGATCCTAATGACAAATGACCTTTGGTTTATGACTTTCCAGTAATTTATCAAGTAATTCTCCTATCTCCGATCGGAAAGTTTGACACAAGTCCTTCCCTTAGTTCTTGAGATTTCACATTCGTAAGCAAAGAATGATCATAAGGTTAGATGAGCCATATTTGAAAAAAGTTTGAATTAAATTCCTCAAAGCAGTTTTGAGATCATGATCATAAAATGGAGAGGAAAAACAAAATGGCGACCTATTGCTGTTATTAAAGCCCCACTATGAAAGATTCAGGTTTGTCTGCTCTCAAGGGGCCGCTCTGGTCGTTGGGTGTAATTGCACTGTCGTAACACAGCGCCTCACAGCAACTTGCATTTGTTGACATACAGAGCCGGGAGAAGCGAGTCGACAGGACATCCGAAGACATAGAAGAAATAGTGAAATAGTGAATGACCGAGCGTCACGGCGCCATGAGTATCTCCAGCAATCTGAGAAACTCGCCGGCAAATAACCGCTGGTAGCATTTAGTGACAAAACAACGTACAGAGCAACCACCAACTGAAACCAAGTGTTGAACGGGGGAAAACCCGACGAAAACATAACTTACCTCTCCAGCAGTAACTTTGCAAGCTCGGCGTCCGTCTTGTAATTTTCCATCTCCCAACGCTCTTGCCACCGAGCAAAGTGGGCTCCAATGTTAATTCTAGTTTTGTTCTTTGCGTTGTCCGATAGTCTCTTTTTGGCCCCTTTTGGCCCTTGAATCTGGAGAAAGAGTCCTCCTCACACGCTTTGCGGATGCCATGGCTGCTACTACTACACGGAAAACACCGGCTTCTTTAGCTGGAAGCCAAATCTCGCATAGTGCTGTAAAGCAGTTTGCACTTCTCCCAGCCGCTCGCGATATGTGTCCCCGTCACGGGAGCAAAAGTTACATAGCCCCTAAACAGAGCAGGGAAGCGTCGTTGGGGGGAAGGGAGGGGGGCCATTCTCTCTGTTACAGCGCCGAGCTCCACTGAACAGACTTTGAAGAGAATATTTGAAGGCTCAAAAGATCTGCAGTGTTGCTTTAACTTGGAGGCCTAAAACAAGAAGGAATCTCAAACATTTAGGGATTCACATTTTCCTCTGAGTGGAGGAATTTTAAAACATACTGGGTCAAAGATGCAATGCATGAGAGGGATGGACTGGGAAAAGGAATCTACTGTGTCTGATATTGGAAAGCTCAGCGCAGCCCCTGTTCAGTCATCGATTGGTGTTGTGATTAATGCAGCAGTTACCAGAGGAAGGGATCCATGAGTGTCTGTGACCCCCCTCTCCCGCAATGACCACTTGTTGATCTAACCATCAGTCATGTCACTCTACAAGCATTTTTCTCTATTGGAGATTGAACAAGGCAAAGAGAAAGGCAAGTTAGGGGACACATGGTGATGTTTTGCAGGTCCTGAATGGGGATGACTAAGGTCTGAACATAAACATTCACATATGTCCCATAACTTATGACAAAAGCACTCAACCTTTGTCATTCACATTTCTCCTCTTGTACATATACTATTTTTAGGTTGTTTCTAGATTCAACCACTAAAGCAAAAGATTTATGTTTTAATGTGGGCCAAATTTTATTTTATTTTTAGAATTAGGACTGGACCAATTAAAGATGGATAATAGGTTGCTGCCCCAGGACTGTAGTTTGAACACCTCTGCTATGAGGGATTTCCGAGAGAGTATACTGCTGGATCAGGGGTACCCTGTATGTTGGTCTTTTGAACAGTAGCAATTGTGAACATACCCCAGCAGTCATCAACATCAAACATACAAACCAAGGATACTATAGTCCAACACTGGAGTTTTAAAGCACATCAGTCAAACTTTGCACAAAAGTCTATGCTGAGTCAAAGATAAAACAACCAGATATTAAAGAAAAATGTCAAGGTCATGGAAACTCCTGGTTCTTTATTGCATGTTGAATGTAACATATAAAAGAACAAAAACATAAAAGAATGTTATAAAACATGTTCTAGTCACACGAACGCCCACTCTTAATAAAGGATAACCAGATTAGATTTTGGAAGCCATGGGTTAAAAGTCAAGGCTAGGCAATCTCAATCATCTCATCATTTGCTTGTGAATGGGATCTTGTGAACGCAAGAATGTTTGAAGGGATTTTAGATTTTGGAGGTCGTAGGACAAAAGTTTCTGTCCAGTCTTTTCCTGATTATACTTTTTTTGTGAACTTGATATCTCAAGAAAACGTTATATAATTTCAAACAAACTTGCCACATTTGTCTTTTTTCGTCTGAACGATAAAGCTGTTAAAGGTAATTTGATATGTTCACTTCCTTCTTGTGAATGTAATACAAAAATTATGCTTTGACACATTTTTTTCAAATCTTGCTCAAAAGTCCATCTAGATCCTAGGTTGAACTGGTTAGATTTCACTGACACAAGGTCAAACATTTTTGGGTCTCATTAAAAATTAGCTCACTTTAACCAGAGGCAGCCCTAGATGAAAATGAACATGCCTCATTTAATAACAAAGAGCAACTATTTGATATCAAAGTTGTCCCTGTAATCTCTCTTTCTAGGAACAGTTTTACATGAGCAGTTAATGTGGTCAGTATGGGATCCCTTCAAATCATCCTGAAGCCACCAGTTACTCTGAGAAAGCAAGGGAAGTCGGCACCATCTGGGCCGTTCTCAAAGCCCTCTCAAGCATAACACACAGCACATGGTACTAAGACACATCGAGCAACTCAGCAAGTATCTAACACTAATCCCTGCATATGTGACAGACACCCTCGTGAGATGATATCCCATAACGGAGTTCTCATCCTTTGCTGTAACTTTCCAAACACATGCCTAAGTTGCAGTTAAGAAAAACTTTTTTTTTTCTTTTTTTTGGCAAACTCCTTCAACTACCATAACTTCACCCCCCTGAGGAATGCCAGCGAAAAAGAAAGACCTAAAGGATCATTGGGCATGAACCAAAAAAGGGGGAGCATCTGAGCAGGAGAATCTAAGGCTAACAGGCAATGCAGCTCAGGTTAAAAATAGGCGGTAGCTACCAACTTTCACCTCAGAAGAAAGAAGAAGAAGAGAGGAGAAAAGGAGAGAGGATTTGATTCGATCCGATTGGACTTTTAAGAGAGTGGAGGTAAAAAAGAAGTGTGCAGGAAATGAGGCAAAGTTTTTGTGTGAAGCAAGAAGAGTGAAGTTTTTCCACAGGGATACATACAGCTGCTGTTTGAGGTTTTTCGCTGAAAGGAAAAAAATATCTGCGTGTGTCATTATAAAAAGTATCTCTTACAGAAGTCAGTGGCTGCTATGCATGCAGACACCAGAGCATTAGGCTATGGAGCATGTGCAAGAAACTGCTCTCCATGATGTGAAATCTGCTACAGGTTAACACTGCAGTTAGTTTCTGATTCAAATTAACATTTTATATCAATTAACACCTTCAAGCATTTTAATTATGCTTTCAAGTGATGACTTATAAGGCTGTGATGGTGTTTCAGATCTGACTACCACCTTTAAAATAGTTTATTTAAAGGTATTTTAAACACATCATCGATTATGTGGTGAAATTTAAGGTGCTGTCCTTATGGAGACCCTTTTGGGGTCCCTAAAGGCTCAGTTTAATGGTTTCACTTTTGGTAGGGAGACCTTTTGCAGTGAATCTTAGCTAGAACTCCTCTGCTGCAGCCCCATTAGATTTTGAGGTCCCTGAAGGCTCAGTTTTAAGCCCCCTTCTCTTTTCATTTTTTTATATCAAACTTAGTCCTTAGCACTGATAAAATATTAATTCTAGGTGATTTTAATATCCATGATGACAAAGAAATTGATTGTCTTAGCTCTGCTTTCATGACCTTAATAGACTCAGTTCGGTTTACTCAGGCTGTTTGTGAAGCTACCCATCATTTTAACCACACTATCAACTTGTTCTGGCATTCAGCCTTGATATCAATGAACTAAATTTCTGTCCCAAAAATCCTCTTTTATCTGATCTCCGATTTCTTAGTAACTTTTAACATCTTCTTAGAGGATTTTGCTTTTAGCAATGAAACAGTGAAGAGTAGTGTTCTGTCCAATGGTGCTGTAGTTAAATTTAAAGATGCCATTCCTGCTGCTTAAATTCTGTTTCTTGCCAGTTGAAAACTCTTTTATTAACTATAGTCCCTCCCACCTGGATCAGCTTGTTTATAGCTATCAAGCCTTCCATTTCCTGCACAGATCCTCAAGAAAGTAGTGGCTAATCAGCTTTGTGACTTCCTTCAAAACAACAACTTGTTTGAGGCCTTTCATTCAGGATTTAGAGCTCACCATAGAATTGAGACTGCTCCAGTTAAAGTGACAAATGATTTACTCCCAACTTCAGATGGTGGACTTCTCTCTGTACTTGTCTTGTTAAATCTCAGTGCAGCTTTTGACACCATTTATCATAATGTTCTAAAGAGATGAGAGGAATTACTTGTCCTACTTATCTGAGCAATACCAGTTGTACACATGAACAATAAGTCTTCTGTGTACACTAAAGTCAGAGTTCCTTAAGGTTCTGTGCTAGGTCAAATTCTTTTCTCCTTATTGTGTTTCCTCTTGGTGATGCATGTCAGGGGATGTGGTCCACTGAGCTCCTTCCTCTCTGTCTCTCTCACACTGTCTTGGATCTTGGATTTGCTTTTCTGCTTACTTGTGTTTATAAGCAGATGAGTGAGAAAACTCAGGGGCTTCCTCTGAAACTGAAGATGCCAGACAGATGCATTTGTCAAAGCAGTGATGTAGTTTCAGGGGGAGAGAGGATGGGGGTAAATGAGTGTGGATGGTACAAGCTTATTGGCAGCGCAGCCTGTCACAGCAGCACTACACAGCAGCTCCCCCGCCTGCTGATTATTGTTTAGATAGAGAACAAATCCAGAGCGACACGGTGGAGGCCTCTCAACATGACACTTTTCACTTCAATTTATTACGCGTCACGAGGAGTTGCTTAAACAAAAGTCATGATATCTGTTCAAGAAAGATGAGTGATGTGACAACAAGCCAGCTGTGGAAATAAAACACTCCAGACTAAACAAGAACCACACTAAGTATACAAAACAGAGAGACTTCTTTGAGATGCTTCGTCTTCGTCAAATTTTTTCTCTTTGGTTTAGGTTATTCCCTACTGATTGACAAGTTATTTTTTACCACCATGTCAGAAAGAGCTAGATTTGGTATACTGAAAATCTTATTGACTTATTACCGTCTATGAAAGTTTCAATTATTGTGGGGGGTTCCTGAAAATATAGACATTTAATCATTTCTTTACATTTTTCTGCCCTAATATGTTTTTTTTATTTTATGTATCAGTGTAGCAACTTGCATGCTATTTAGTCTCCTATGATGCCACCTAGGGGTTAAGGCAGATAACAGGCAAAACAATTAAATTTGAATGACAAACAAGCCGGCACCATATTTAAAAGTCAATTCAACATGAGCTTTACCTTTTTTTCAATTAAATCAAAATACGGCAGAAATTCCACTCAAATGCACTGTCAAAACTTGAACGCAGCCACCCGCCACAACCATCCCCTTTAGCTTTAGCCGAGGCAGCATGTGGCCACATCTAGTTTCTTAAACTAAAAGAAAAAACAGAAGCTAGTTGTGCTAAATGTAAGCACGGTCTATTCTGCATAATAACAACAATACGCAGCACAAAGCAGCAGAATGCAATGCAAAGCATCATATTGCAATACACCACATCATATCACAACTCAACGTAAATCAATTCAGCATAATGCAACCGAATAAATCACACTGCAACACAACTTGTCACATTACAACCAAAAAAATGCAATACAACACAACCCTAGAAAATAAAACACAACACAACAGGAAGGAAACATAACTCAACCTAGTGCAACACCATTTCACACGAAGACATGCTACACAATTCATTGCAACTAGGGATGAACAATGTTATCGACAAATTATCAAATGTATAAATGTAGCAGAATGCTTACTGCTAAACATTTGTGTTTTAAAAATTGATAGTGTCTTTTATTAGAGAATGAAATATTGTTTTCCTTGGTCCACATCAATTTCTAACACAAATATGTTGTCAACATGAGAGGAACAGGTCAATTATGGTAAAGGAGATACCTCGTACTCTTGCCAAAAAATATAGGTATCGGTAATAGTACATTTTTAAATATCGGCATATTACTTCCAACTGCTTTGAGCTAAATAACAGTATTGCTCAAAACTGGTTGTGTATTTCTGGGTCAGGGTGCAACAGCAGGCCTATGGCAGGATGGCAGGAGACAGAATGTAGCTGCAGCCCCGACTAGTGAGGGGTGGCTACATTATGCATTGACAAAGTGCAGTGTGAAAGAAAATCAAACCAAGTGAAAAATGGAAAAATACTGCAACTTCTCCCCTGAACCAAACCAAGTTAACCGAGCTTTCGGTGTGGAACTGACTTTGTTATTTTCAGTGTGCTGCAATTTTTTTCCCAGGATGGCAATGGCATATCCAGCTTAATCTGCCTCTAATTGGCAGCTGCTTAGTTTAGTCTTTACTAGTTGGTTTGGTATGATTATTATAGTCAGCCACATAAAGGTAGATTAGGGAAAAACATTTTTTAAAGAAACCTAAATGGAAGACCAGCAATGGTTGGCAGCACGACTGTAATAAAACATAACATTAAATATTCTATCATACTTAGTTGATGACCAGTGAAGGAATATCTATCAGTCACATAGGATTATCTTTTCATAGACTACTAGTTAAGAGTAGTCAAAGGTATTATAAGGACAAATGTGTTTCATAGCAGTGCCTTCAATGAAGCCAAGTATTGTAGAAGATGAATCTTTTTCAAGTATGCAGTATTTCAAATAAAGGGCTGGATTGCAGTCATATAGCAGACAAGATCATCAAGCTTTGGTTCTTTACTGTAGCATCAACAATCAGAGTGAGAGCTCCATCAGAAGAGAAATGTGTGGTATGACCGGGTCAGAGGAGGAAACAAAAGGTGGAAACACAAACACACAGACTAGAGAGAAATAAGGAGTCAGAGATTGAAAAGCAGTGAGTAGGAGAAAGAGCGAACTCAGTCTCTACTGTTGTTTTCTTTACTGAAGGGAAAGCCAACTGAGGACACATCCTTTTGAGGATGTGTCCTGGAACAAATTCTTTTAATAAAGGTGTGAGAAAAATAAGCTGGAGGAAAGCAGTGATGATGTCTGGTTTACTACATTAAGTGGAAATGTGAGCAAGTCCTTCTGAGAACTCAAGGACCACAGATTCAACCATTACTCCAGAACATTCAATAACATTTGATGTACCAGCATCACTAAAACTGGACAGGCTTTTTAAACTTGATTTAATATGTGACAATTCAATTTTTTTTAAATAGAAGACAGCATACCAAATCTGAAGTAGATTCCCAACTGGGCTTAAAAGGTGAATTCTAAGGTCACATGGGCTTCAAATAAAGCAATTAAATAATTAGCACAGCTCATGGTTTTAAGAAGTTTCTAATGAGAGAAAATGATTTATTATTACTCATGTAGCCTTTGATTTCACAAGAGCATGCCCTCAAAGGGTAAGTACAACACTGAAATGGTCAATGGTTTTAAATCTGGTAGTACAGTTGTTGATTTGACTGCTATTTTTTGTTCAAGGCCTAGCAATGATCAACAAAAGAAAAATACTGAGAATACACATTTTCATTAAAGATAGTATAGCCTGCATCAGAGTTCAAATGAGCTTTCACACCAGCCCAAAACAACTGAACTTTTCAAAAAAGTTCAGTTGTAGGGGCACTCTCACATCTGACACCTTTGGTCCGAATTCCTTTGTTACGGACTAAAGGTGTCAGATGTGAGAGTGCCCCTAATCTTCGACACCGACTGAGTCTAATTATTATATAGAGGCTTCACACTGTCATACTTACAGTAACTTAGGGTTTCGTCTTTTTATACCTGTCAGTAAATTTGGTAATTGCTTTAATTTTGCTGTGAAGTGGCACATGTTTTTGTCCATAAATCTATAGTAGCTAAAACCAAATTGATTTTCAGAATTATTTTTGTCAATTTAGTTAGATCAGTGTCTTCAAAGACCTTGAATGAAATTGGATGTCATCAGGACCTGAATTTAATGTTTTCTTAATTTATTTAATCATTTATTTGCACATATTTAAAATAAAAGTCAAAGAAAACAGTGAATAAGATTAAGTTACATGTGCAGGTGAGGTAGAAACCCAAGGTGGGCTAAGTTGTAATGGTATTAAAGCAAAAGTTTTGAGCACTTGTGACCAGAGATTAAAAAAAGATTTATAGCTTTCACATGATGGAAACATTCCCCTGGCAGGAATGAATCTCTTCCCTCTTCTAACCACTGTGAAGAAGCTTACAGTCTCAATTTACAATTATGTGTTTTCACCAAATTAATTATTTTTTTCAGTGAAACATTGATATTTTTCAATTGTAAATACAAACCAATGAGGACGCAGGTCAAAATAAAGATTCTACAGAACCTGATCTCAAAGAAAAAAAAAAACAGGAGGGGGCAAATTAAGGACTAATGCTGTAATATTCTCCACTGTGACTGTAATACCCCTTTCAGACTGGCCAAAAAACCTGTGTAAATCCTCCAACAATCGGCTCCTGTCCGCAGTTTGAAAGGGTCTACTCGGCATTTCGACCTGGGTTGACTTAACCTGCAAGCGACATGGGTTTTTATCAGCTCGTTTCCGACCGGCTTCAGTGAGAACGTCACACCCAGGTCAAGCTGCTAAGTTATGGATGACGTCGGCGTTACGTGCTCACGGCATAACATCGCGCCTGTCCCCTCTGTCTGTAACTGACTCTTTGCCATCTCAGCAACAAATTCCATCCGCCTTTGTATCATCAGCGCCGAGTTTGTACATTTTTAAAGAGGGACAAAAGTACAAAGTACAGAAAACCGTGTCCACGGCGTCCATGCTCTTTTCCATTGTTTACGTGGTCATGTTTTGTCGCGCCGATGACGTCATCAACGTGATGACATCAGCTTGATGCGCAAGAGTTAAAAAAACAGCCACGCAGCTCGTCTGCTGCTGAGTAGACCTGGGTCTGCTGGCAGTGGTAAAGGAGTCTTTCGCGGGTTAACCAGCGTTGAAAAAAACAGCGTTGACCCGCAGATTTTAGTGTGAAAGCGGTATAAGTTACACATACAGTGGTAACAAACAGACCTCTGCCTATCCTGAGAATTCCTTTGTTACCATCATCAGTGTTTTCATTGTTCCAATAGGTTTACTGCCTCTAAACACTGACTTAAGTCACAGGTGACAGTGATCTTGATGTCATAAGAATATAACATGAGTTAATATCAGCATACGTTGATGTTAGCTTATCACTCTGCAACGTTTTCATCATGAAAAATGTCTTGTTCCTCACACCACAAACAGTACACCTTTCACTAAAGACCCCGGACTGTTGTGCAACTGAAGCTGTACGACAAGCAAGCATGGGAAATAATTCCACCTACAAAGCTTCAACAATTTATGTCATCAGTTCCCAAATGCTTATTGAGTGTTGTTAAAAGGGAAAGTGGTGTAACACAGCGGTAAACATGTCGGAACATGTTGTAGGCATCAAATTCAGCATGAGTGATTTTTGAAAGCAAATGCCAGCAATCTCAGGTTATAAGTAAATATTTACATTGCATATCCTAATTTGTGCATTGTGTTGTATTGGTATCTCAGGTTGAATCACATTAAGCAGATTCTGTCGTGTTTTCCTGATCTTTACAATTTCTGACTTTGGAAATGACTGGCTGGCTGCTCTGAGTGAGGTGGAGGACTGCATATGACCCTGGGCTGCCAATTGCCCATTCTTATTCTAAAAAAACCTTTAGATCAACCAGAAACAGACTCTTTTGCACCTTCACAGTAGCCTTGTTTTGAAACACCAAAGGTTAACGCTCAATTAAATCAAAGACATTTAGACTAACATTAGACTGAGATTTTGAGCATTTTGCCTGAGCAAAACCTAAACAGCAAGGGTTTAAAAAGCACCTATATGCCAAAACAAGACACAAAGAAGAGTAAAAATAGATAAAGCAGAATAACAAAATCTTATGGAGGTGTTTTGTCAGATTTTTAGTTGAAGGAAGGCTCTGTTGTTCCCTTCAAATCTGGGACAAACTGCTCTGTTCGCTGGACACTTCATGTGGTTCCTGCTTCTTTCTGAAACAATCCCTCCTCTTCTCTTCTTCTCCCTCACACTCAGCTCATTGATTCGATGCTGACAGCAGGGATTTATGCTCCATAGTCTTGCATCTTCCTTACATTGCTAGAAGTCTGGAAACAAACAAACTGCAAATATATGGATCTGGAACATATGGATAACTGTGCTCAAGATGGAGGATCCAAGGGGCAACTATGAAAGAGTGTTTGAAAGGGGGTGGGCAAAATGGACCTAGAGCCATGTTTCAACATTCATAGATTAATGGTGATAAAAGATTGAACTAGATTTTTTTTTTCTTCCTGAAACAATTAAACAAATGGTTGTCATAAATGACAAAGGAGACGTATCTCCACCTTTTAAGACAGTCCATTTTCCTGTAAATGAAACATCTGTGAAGTGTTTTGGTCCAAATCTTCACATCAATGACCTGAGGAAGTTTTCGACTCATCATGAGTCAAAAGGCTGGCGTATTATTATAATGACTTGGCGTTATCAAACTATTAGCCCATGTTCTGATCAGACAATCAGGTTTCATGTTTATGGACACATATAGGTTGGCTTATTTCACATTTTTTGGGTTGATGGATATGTTAAAAATCCCGGTAAAATAGGTTTTTCATGACACATCCCCTTAATCTTTGGTATGATTATTGTAAATAATCAATCCTGTGTGCTATGACAGGAACGAAAATATAGTCTTACACAGCTAATTGCCAGTGATGCACAATATTTACCATATGATATTGGTAACGGCAGATAATTGCTTCAAACCATGACTATCTTTACCTGCAGATATGAACATTTCTGCTGATATTTACTGCTGATGTTCTAGCCTCATATTTTATTAATAAGTTTGTATAATAAGTAAAATTCTGCTGATAACATAGCCTCAAATATTTACATCAACGTTTTAGACTTTTTTCGTTTAGATTTGAAAGTATGAAATCTAAAACCAGCGCTGATTTTCTGCCTGTGTCGTAGTGAATCAATGTTTGTGAAAATACATATTTCTATATATTGTAGGTGTAATCCAAAGGAACTACTTTCAGTCATTCCACTTTACTGGTATCAATATGTTTTGAAATCTTGGCATATAAAAAAAAAACTAATATCCTGCATCCCGAATCATCAATAAGTATGAAAGTTAATTATCTTTAATTAAAAGACTCATCAACAGAGAGGGATGTATGTCTAAATTGCACAGATTCATTAGGAACATCTGGAATATTTAAACAGTTTGCAGAAGTCCTGCCTGCAAAAGTACAAACAATAAAAAATTCCCAATGTTAGTTGCCATGGTCTGATATTTTTGTTTCCGGTAAATCAATCAATACCACTGAATTTTATAAATAATATGAATACTGCTTAACTAAAGATCACATTTTGCAAAATGTGCAACCTAGGGGGTTTTCAAACAAAAATATGTGTCTTTCAAAATATTTTTACGTAAACAGTGCATTTGAAAAAATGTCCCTATTGATGTCAGTAGGGGATTTGCCACATTCCTCTCGTGGGAAGCACTGCTGAACATGGTGTCTCTTCAGCCCGGCTTCAGAGGAAGGAACATGTCAAGGGATGTATGTAAACATTAGAGCACAGTGCTGGAAAGCTGATGCCACTTTAACTTCTTGATAGTGTTGTAGTTAGACAAAGCTCATGCGGATTTGTGCTTAAAAAAAAAAAAAAAAAAAAAAAAAAACCTGTACAGGAATTAAACAGAGGTGTCTGAATTACAATGTCTGAGTTGATTTTTAGGTCAGATACTTTAAATATGTGTTCTGGGGACCACCTGGGCCGCCATCAACTTGTTGAGAACAACTAAGACTATAAAGAGTCTTCTAAAAAGCACGAGATTCAAAATTCTAGACCTCTATTATGTTAATGATATAAAGGATCAGTGAGCCCAAAACTTAGAAATCTTCAATTTGATTTTTTCATAATAAAGATGGAACTTGGTTTTTGCCTGCAAATTTCGATAATTTAAAGACAAATTTAAAACAACAAATGATCTAAAATTGATTCCCAAGAACTGGTATTTTTGCCATTGTATTAATAATTTGTTTTTGCAGTACCTAAGAATGCTCCATTCACGAAATCAAATAAACATTAAGAACAGATAAATTTGTGTTTCATAAGCATATTACTGATAGTGGTTCTTACTGTTAGAGATAATTTTACTCAGTCTTAGGCCCAGCATATCTTTAAACAGTTTTTCTAACATTCCACTTAATAATGTCTGAATGAAGTAAAACTATGCATGACCTTATACTTAAACAACTAAATATATTAATGCAAAATATTTTTTCACCCTGTTTTTATTATATCAGTACATCTCAAAAACTTGATGTAATGCAAAGCCGTATATTACATCCACAGGCATCGCATAAACTCTTTGAAAGTTTTTCTAAAAGTATTTGTGCAGCATCCTGAGCTATGAGCATACATTAAACTGCCTGACTAATGAGCCGACCAGAAGCTTTAAACTTACAGTAAATGAATCACTGAAATCATCAAAGCAGCACAGTTACTGGAGGTCACACTTTAATGATAGCTCATTTTAACTTTCCTGAGAGCATTCAATGAAAAAACAGCTTTGACAGCAACACAAACATCATTTACATCAACACATGCAGGAACAGGGCATTTAACACAAAAATATGACCAAACCTTGCATGAACACAATGTTTACCAATTTAATTTTTTATCAAATATGCATCAAACCATTTCATTTGTTTTTTTTCCCCAAAAGTCTGCATCACTTTGCACAGTATATTTGTGTCTTTTTACGGACCAGTCTTCACCAAAGGGGAGCTTAGATGTTACAGAGCAAACAGGCACAAAAGAAGTCATAGCAAAGCCCTGAAATCCAGATAAGATTAAACAAATACACAGCCCTCCCTGTTGCCTGGATGATAAAAATTCTATATTGTGCACTGCTGGTGTTACATCCAGGTGTCAGCGTGGTACGGGGTTTTATTTATAGATACAGTGAAGCAGAGATTCTCCAGAGAAGCTTGAAGGAACAAGAGTGTAAACAACACCTTTACACGGCAAATGATGGAAATGAAATACTGCAACATTCACAGTCTTGTTCACGTTTATACCAAATATTTAAAGACCTCATTTCTTTGCATATTATTACATACTAAATACAGTGCTTTCCCATACGTGGTATCTGCTCAACGCTACATGGTTTGGATACTACACACTTAGATCTCCATGACAGAATACACTTCATCAGTGGCGTTTGAGGTAGGCGGAGTTGTCATAGTGTGGCTATGGCATGGCATCTCAATAGCAAAAGAGAAAAAAGAGGCAACAGAGCTGGAGAAAATGTTTATTTTGTAGTCTGTGACTATGAACAACTTTTTTGTACCTGTGATAATATTAAGAGTTATTGATTAAACTGGCCATCATTTATTAAAGATGCACAATATTATCTGTGCGATATTGGTAAGGGCAAATATTAGCCTAAAAAGTTAAATATCTGTATCTGCCGAGATTAAAATTCTTGCCATACATATCACTATTAGATATCCCATATACCAGCTCTTATATCAGCAAAACACAAATGCAAATGTACTATATTGCTTCACTTGATTGTCACTGCATTTAAAAATCAAGTGTTTCATTTTTGAGGAGTCACGTGGTGTAGCCATCAAGAAAGATGGCTGTGTATTAAACAAGCTCTGACATACCACCCTGGAACTTTGTTAATAAGAACATATCTAGTCTACTCTTTCGACTAAAACTGTAATGGCATTAATGCAACCTCATCTTCACATCAAAAAGGGTAAAAAAAAAAAACACTGTCTTTCATTTGAAGGCACTGAAAATTGCAATGTCGACCGAAGGAGCTAGGAAAAAAAGCCTGCAGCCAGACGGTGACGTCATACCACCACACCAGAAGGAAGCCACCATAGAAAACCTGTTGACAGAAATCAAGGCTGAATGAAGCCGAGACCAACTTCTCCGATGTCGAAAACTCAGCACAGCTAACAGATGCTGACGAGAAACACAAAAGGCATTTTGAGTTACTGTGGGTGAGGTAACAGTGAGGTAAGGTTGGCTGGTTTCAAGGAAGGGGCAGAAGCGGGCAGCATGACGAAGTGTGTCCAAAGTATCATGGCAGACGTGTTTGGCATTGAGCTGAATGAGGAGTCCGAAATTGAGGGAACACACTGGGCGTTAGCTCCCAGGCTGAATGAGGTTGGTGTAAATACGCTTCCTATTCTCATAGGCTAGAGAGAAAGTGTTATGAGTGGCCAGGAAGAAGAGAGGAGTGGCGTGAAATGGGAGTAAAGTTTCTCTCTTCCAGGACAAGTCCAGAGAGCTGGCTGATAAATGAAGAGCTTTTACAAAGGCCAGGAAGATGCTGCAGAAGATCAACGTGAGAGACACACTCGCCTATCCAGCCGTGCTCCCTTTCACTTGGATAGGAAAAAACAAATTCTCCACGGACAATGCTGAGGCAGAGGCTTTATAAAAGAACAGTGCCATGAATGAACAGTGTGCCAACTCCGAAGTGGATTTAATAAGTCTGGTGTGACAGGGTGGAAAGGAGGAGCTGGGCACAGTATGTTTGACTAACTCGGGTATCCCAGCTGGCACAACACCTTGAATTTATAAGGTGCCTTTTCCTTATTCTTTTTCCCTCTGCTAAGGAGGCTATGTTTTCGCGGGAGTCTGTCTGTCTGTCTGTCTGTTTGTTTGTTTGTTTGTTTGTTTGTTTGTTGGTCTGTTTGCAAGATTACGCTAAAACTCCTGGATGGATTTACATGAAAATTTTACTAGAGGTGTGGTTTGATCCAAGGAAGAAACCAGTTCATTCTGGTGCTGACCCGATCCAGACTAATGTCACAAAAAAACATTTAAATTTATGATGACGTCCCATTACTTAACACTGGGCCATATTTTGTCCCACCCACGGCACCATCCTGTTTGTTACCCGCTCTGGTTACACGCAGAGGCATGGCACAGTGATCAGCCAATCAGCAGTGAAAGCTGGGGCATGCAGAGTTCTGCTCACGGACACAGAGGAGAGGAGGAACCGTTTTGCCAATGGGGAAAGCCCAGTGCTGTTCCTGGAGCCTTTTCTCAGCAGACTCTCCTGAAATTGTAATAAAAACCCCAGTCCTCTACAACTCACAACCAGTTGTGAGTTGTAGAGCCCACCAACTGTGGGACTGTGACTATGAGCCCATTAATGTTATAGAAACATGTGTGGCAGCTCTGCTCGCTCGCAGTCCCACTAAACCTGTCGTTTAATCACTCGAGACAAGGTTGCTGATAATGTCAATACGGAAATAGTCCGTCATAGCAGAAGTCTATCTGTGTATGAGTGTAAAAATCTAATCCCCAAATTCCACATAGAGCGAACACGCAGTGCACTGAAGTGCCGTGGTTTTGCTCCGACCAACAGGCTGGCGACATCGCCCTCTGGAAGCGCCGCATGGAACTGAGCTGCTTGGCAAAGCTCTGCACTGTAGTTTCTTATTTTATTCTGTACAGTTAGTCTTGCCTCTTTTTCTATTTGGTGGATCAGTGTAGAAGGATTTTATTATTGTTATTATAAGGATTTTGAGTTATCTGTTGTCTGTTCATTGTTTTGGTTTGCAGCATTATCAGCTATTTTACAAATGGAGCACAGTGACTATATCCAAGTATTCTAAACTCATAATTTTTTGCCATTCACACATGGGTGCATGAAGTATAGGGCATGAAAATGGTTAATTTACCATCATGGAACATTAATGGATGTAGTAACCAAATTAAGAGTTAAAAGAAACCCTCAACAAATCATAAATGTAAAATGATAGACATTGCATTTAAAAGGAAATCCATTTTAGGGGTAAATCAGCTTTATAGGGGACTAGGCGGTCATTCATCATATAACAGCAAACAATATGGGGTAATGATTCTCATCAATAAAATCTCAGTTTTGCACTACTTGGGAAATTTAAGAATAAAGAAGGGAGGGCAATTTACATTGAAGCAGTAATAAATGTTGGGAAATTGGTACTTTGTAATGTATATGGGGAACAAGGAAAATCCTGACTTTAGTAATGAGCTAAACAAAAAATCTAGGTAACAAAACTGAAAGTGTTATATTAGGAGTGTATAATCATGTAATGCATCCTATCTTAGACAAAAACAAGTATCAGACATGGCCTGTACCAAGGGACAAAGCTGCTATGAATATGATCATAGATGATTTCCTTGGCAGAGGTGTAGCGGCTGGTGAATCCAGTTAACAAAAAATACACCTTTTATTCACACCACAAGTCATATTCAAGGATAGATTTTTCCTTCTCTCTAAGTCTATTATAGAACAAATCATAGATTGTAAATTAAGGATAGTTTGAGCCAAATGAAAAGTTGGAAGCTAAAATAACTGAACTGGAGAGGGACTTATCCAGACAATACAAGGATGACTTGTACAACTTGTGCAACTTGGAATTTAGCTTGAATAACATATTGAATCAAAAGTCAGAATATGTGCTGTTTCAATTGAGAACAAACTTCTATGAAGGAGGTGATAAGGCTGCTTAGTGATTGGCTCAACAGCTAAAACAACATCACCCTTTGTTTTGCTTATCAGTCCCTGCCATGCATTTACAAACTGTGAATTTAATGAGTTTTTGTTGTCTATTAATGCTTTTGATAGTATGAATCTATATCTAACTGTGACACAATAGCTATTTAAGTTAGAGACAAAACATTTGTTGTACTAAAAAACAACAAAAACACATTTAATGGAGAAAAACATTGTGAATAAAATAATAATGTCCATACAGTTAAAATAATGTTATGTTCAGCTACTCAAACAAGTGCCAAATAGATTCATGGTGCTATAGATGTTGGACGAATTGATATGATTTCTAGTTAAATCATCATATCACAGCAAATATTACACTGTCCTTTACTAGGCGAATAAACAAAGTATCAATGTATCCTCGGAGCAGAAGCATTCATCCTGTCTTTTACATGTGGACAACAGTCTGATCCTGTTCTTTTTAGTTTATTAACATGTCAAACATGTAAACTTGTTAGCATTAGTATCACAATTTAAAATCTTCACTTTCCCTGTATTGTAGGCTGTGGTACAGAATTATTTTCCAACACAGCTACAATGCAATTTAGACTGTCTATACCACAGAGATGCTCCTAAAGGCTGAGAAGGGTGTGAAATCTTTGCTTTATCCTGCAATAATACAGTTCTCCGACCTTTCTCATTATTGTGTTGTGACATACTTCAAAGCACATGGTCCATTCCAGGAGCCCGTCACCTTTCACCCTTATCTCCTCTGAACTACTGTGGATGCTTTATAATGGCTGCACCAAGCAGAAGGGGGTCCCAAATCACAGGGTTGTAGATCATCCCTTCACTTTGAAGAAATCACACTGATTTTAACCCAGTGATGAGAGAAGCTTGTATTGAGAGCTGCAGTAACTATTTTATCGGAGTAATGGCTCCCTGATCAACAAATGTCAGCATGCATAAGTAAAAAAATCTGTTCTTCTGCAGTTCAATAGGCACTTCAATCTATGGTGTTGCTGGGAACCCACCATATATTGACTTGTGCCCATGAGTTAGGAGTGTGGTTTCCATTAGGGAAATCACTCAGGCTGAGAATGAAGCTCTCCCTGCAGCAACATAGACTACAAAAGCCCAATTATTATAACCTCTTCTATCACTGAGCTTTCCCGAAGCTCATCAGAGGAAAGCCAGAGTCTGCATTCATGTATTTAATACTATAACAAGTTTGGATTATTACACTTCCACCTGTTAAGTTGTTTGTCTCAGAGGTTAATACAGCTCCTGCAATGGACACTGTTTCGTGAATTTGCTAAAGGGTTAATAATCAGCTGTTAGTCATGAATAAAAAGCTTTTCTAAGTGTTAACATCACTATCTGCATTAAGAGTGTTTCTGGATTTCTTTTTTTTTTTTACTCAAAATAAAATAAATAAATTGTTTTCAAATAAAAAATCTGTTCTTCTCAATAACCCCCTTGCTGCTCTTGTCAAGTTTGCCTAGAATACCTCTATAACAAAATGTAACAGAAATAAAAATGCACTCCAGTGGCCAAAGTTATCAAAACTGTGCCAAACCAATAAAAGGTTTGTACAAATTACAAATTACTAGTACAAATTACTACAAATTCCAATTCCAATAAAGTTGGGATGAGGTGTAAAACATAAATAAAATCAGAATACAATGAATTGCAGATCCATTTTAACCTATATCTAATTTAATACATGACAAAGACAATATTTTTAATGTTACTTAAATATTTTAAAAAATGTAATGCAAAAACGGCCTTCTTTTTTTTGCTTTTGCAAATATTTATTGACACAATTTGAATTTGATGCCTGCAACACATCCAAAAAAAGTTGCGACGGGGCAACAAAAGACTGGGAAAGTTGAGGAATGCTCAGAAAACCCCTGTTTAAAACATTTCACAGGTGAATAGCTTTATTGTGAACAGGTGAGTGTCATGACTGGGTATGAAAGGAGCATCCCTGAAAAGGCTCGGCTCAGTTGTTAACAAGCAAGGCTGGAGCGAGGTTCACCACTTTGTCAACATGAGTTAAGAATCCAACAGTTTAAGGATGTTTCAAACAAGAATGCCAAGACACCTTCTGCATGTGTTACAACAGCGTGGCTTCGTAGTAGCAGTAGTTGTAGGAGATTTTCATCATGGGTGAGCTGCCGATAAATGTGCAGCAACTGTGTGATGCCATCGTGTCACTGTGAACCACAATCTTCGAGGAATATTTTCAGCCCACTGGTTAACCAGTACCAAAAAGAATTGAGGCAGTTCTGAAAGCAAAATTGGGTCTAACCCGTACTAGCAAGGTGTACCTAATAAAGTGGCCAATTATTGTACATAATTTCCTGCATCCACACTTTAAGTTAGGACAGCCATCATCTATGGTAGCCAAAATTAGAAAATCTATCCATCCATTTTCTATTCCGCTTAACCTTTTCAGGGTCGTGGGGGTGCTGGAGCCTATCCCAGCTGACATTGCGTGGGAGGAAGGATACACCCTGACCCATCGCCAACCGATCGCAGGGCCACATAGAAAGACAGACAACCAATCAGGTTGACACTCACATTTAAGGGCAGTTTTTGGAGTAACCAATTAACCTAATGAACATGTTTTTGGTTGGTGGGAGGAAGCCGGAGTGCCCAAAAAGAACCCATGCATGCACGGGGAGAACATGCAAACTCCATGCAAAGGCTCCAGCCGACCCAGGGATCGAACCGGCAACCTTTTCGCTCTGAGGCACGTGCACTACCTGCTGCACCACCGTGCCGCCCCAAAATTAGGAAATGAAGATGGATAATTACAATAACTATTTAAAACTATAAATTTCTTTAAAGATATCATGATAAAAAAAAAAATCCTCAGCCCTCCACACCTACTTTTTAGGCATTATTGTCAGAAAGAGGCTTCAGAGGGAGTTGGATGGCTGGCACAATTAAACAAAAGTGTTTTCTGACACAACTATAGTCTTCAGTCCTGTCTAGATATAAAGGCACTGCTGGTTCTGGAAACACGAACAAGATCAGGGCATACTGTTCTCTAAAAGGAAAGGTGATGTTACACAGTGGCAAACCCGTCCCAGCTTTTTTGGAACATGTTTCAGGGGTCAAACTCAAAATGAGTAAATATTTATCAATATCCTGTCTTTGTAGTGTTTTCAATTGAATATCAGTCAAAAAGGATTTGTAAATCATTGTATTCTTTTTTTATTTATATTTTACACAGTGTCCAAACTTCATTGGAATTGTGGTTTATGTCGTGATATCTGCACGTTACGTAGCAGCCACGATGATATGTTTATTTTTAATCAATGCTTTAAAGTCGGCAGAGTTTGAGGAGCAGCTGGATTTCAGGATGGGCAGCATCTGCCTCTGCTCACAGTTTACTTTGCATGAGCAAACAAAACAGTTATATAACAAATATTGATTCACATGTGTCTGAAAGATTCATGACTTGAAATGTGCGTACAACACTTAATGAATACTGTTTGCTGCATGATGTGAAGCTACATTTGTCACCATAAGGCTGATTACACTCCTCTACTTCTCTCTCATTCTCTATCCTGTCACACACCTCTGTCTCACACACAACGCACTTGTCCCTATACACACGAGTTTCACTTTCACATCCTTATTTTTACCCCGGTTATTTTGTTTGATAGAGATGCCCACACAGTTTCCATGGCAACACTTAAAAAAAGGATGTCTATGACTGGGTGTTGTCAGATGGAGACCAAGACAGAGGAAATGGAAGAAAAGGAGCAGAACACAGAAAACTACTTTTAAAAAAACTCAGTGTGCCGTTCGGTACCTGGATATTCTTGAATATCAATAAAAAATGAGCTATGAGGAGATGTTCTGTTAGAAAGCATCTCATCACAGCTGGATGATATTTCACTTCATTTCACTGACCTTCTCTTTCACAGTATTTGGAGTGTGCGTGCACAGTGGGAAATAAAACGGTGTTCGCCATCACTTGCATGCTGTTGCTTGCAGGGTCATCAAACAAAGCGACTGAGCATTGTCGCATGTAAAGGTTTGTAACCACAACCTTTCATGTCCTTCTCCGAGAGCATGAGCGTGTGTGAGTACAAGCAAGAGATCAACGGTGTCTTTGCGTGCAGGTCCACCTGTTGAGCGCAGGACGGAGCGGCATTAAAAGATTTCATCTGACCCCACTGAGTAATAACTTCTCAGGGGCTGAGGCTGTGTCAGGGAGGAGAATAGCTTTATCTTTGCCTGACAGTCTTTCCTCAATCCCTCTCTCTGTTTCTTTCTCCCACTCCCTCCTTTTGCTCCTCTTTTAGTTGTTTTAGCTTTTTTTTTTAGATATATATCATTGCTGACAGGCACAGACCTATTATCTCCAGTTTTTCTGGATTATTTTTCATGAAATAGTGCAATTAGTTACTTTTAATGTCGAGGTGTTGGTTTTATATACTTTTCACTTAATTAAAGAACACAAATGTAATTTCTAATTACTGCATACAATGTGAATCCATTGTAGAGTTTTTTTTTTTTTATTTCCTGAAAAGTAACCATTTTAGAGATAGAAGGTTTGTGCCCGACAGCATCGATACACACTTAAAAAAAGTTTGGAAACATTAATTCTGTCAATAATTTCTCCCCTTATAAAATATCAATTGGCATTGCATTTTTTTGTCATAGGAGACCTCGATTAGTCACCTCTGTATCAGCATACCACTTTTAAGGATTGTGCATTTGTGGAATGAGGAACACAGCTAAACCTGAGATATATGGCTTCAGTTTTGCATGGTGGAGTTTCAGCTTGCTCTCTTACATGTAGCAACAAACTGTGTTCACTGACAGTTTTCCAGAGTGCTCCTGAGCCCCTGTGGTAATATCCTTGACAGAATGATATTGGTTTTTAATGCAGTGCCACTTGAGAGACTGAGGGTCACAGGCATTCAGTGTTGGTTCTAAACCTGGCTGCTAAAGTACAGAGATGTCTCTGAATTCTCTAAATCTTTTGATGATATTATGGACTGTAGTTGCAATCCCTAAATTCGTTGCATATTTACAAACGTTCTTAAAGAGATGGTTCAGTTTTTTTGAAGTGGGGTTGTATGAGATCCATATGGCCACTAAGTACATTAGATGCAGTAGAAAGTTCTCTCCTCTCCCTCAGTAAGCCATAGTCTGTAAGAGTCTGTTACGCAGAACTAGCCGCAAACAGGGAAGTATTGTACCAAATACAAAGGGTATTTTCTCCGCCTACAAGAACTCCCATCAAAAAATAATACCACAGTTTAAGAGTACGCTACCTAGAATTTTTTTTGAGTGCATTAACTTTTCGGGAAAAAATAAAGTTTATCTGGAACTAACCAACTCACGTCAATACGTGACGTGAGTTGGTTAGTTCCAGATAACAGGAGAGAACTTTCTACTTCATCTAATTAGTTTTAATGGTTAATAACTTGTATTGGGTACCCTTGTTTTTGCAATAATCTTCTACATCCCAAATCATTTTTACTTTATTAAAATAAAAGTATGGCCCTAAGCCAAAAGAGGGCTGTATGAGATTACACACACATATAGTCACAGAGAGAAAGAATTCTCTGGTTGTATAACCCTTACTGTCACATTAGGAAAAATTAGATGAAACCAAGATCAAATTAGAGAAAAGTACTGGAGAACATTCCTCAGTACAGCAAGGTGTAGTGCATAATGGCATTTCTGTGTGTTTGTAATTATGTTATTTCTTATGAGGCTCAGAGGTATGACAAATGAACTTCATGAAGGTAAAACAGTGTTGTGGTGGCTGAGAGCCCTGAAACAGGAGGAAGAAAAGCTTCTGTATCACTCAAGGGGAACATCGGACCTCACTGTGACCTGGTGGGGCTTTCTGCAACCAATGTGACGAGGATTTCTTGGCAAAAGATTTCCAGCAGTGACACATACACACACACACATATGCACACACTTGTTGGGTAGTCACAGTGAGGATAATAGGAACCATTTTGTCCTGTTGCGAAGGCCTCAGCTGTGTTCCCCCCCACTGTTTAACACACACGTAAGCTGCAGGCGCATCTGCAGATACACAAGGACAATGACTCTCTGGATAACAGCTACTCATTCAACAAAACCTTGAATACTGGGAGGTTTAGAGGATTCAAACACAGTTAAAACTCTGTACTGCACAGGTGCACTGCCTTTACTATTACTGCATTAAATATGTACAGCTGTGATCAGCAAGTTTTTCCAAAACAACTTTGGCTTTTAGGTGTAGTTTATGGTAAAATTTATTCTGAAATCATCTGGCTGTGTCTTCCTCCAGGGTCTTAGATCATTGACATTTTAAGGGTGGGATTATGGCTGAGTCTGCAATAAAAGGTTTGTTTAAATCAGTGTTAATTTTATCCACTAATTATTTTCATCATAGTTTTCGTCAAAACCCTTTTGTCCCCTACAGAAACTAGACTATAACTAAAAAAAAAAAAAAACAAGTGTACATGGACCAAAACTAAAACTAAATGAACTGACATTTTTGTCAGCAAATAAAAACTCGACTAAAATGTCTGACAGAGACTAAATCCAATCAGCCCTTATTTCGTCATGTAGAAAGTAGAGACAAATTAGGAATCACAGCTACTTTGGTTGTGTTGAAAGGTTGGATGAGTTAAGAGGGACACCCAATCACAACTGCCTTAGCTTCATGGTGGCACGATCAGAGGCGGAGCTTGTCAACAGGCAAGGCAGGCAGCTGCTTGGGGCCCCAGACCACTAGGGGGCCCCCAAGGGCTGACAAATTTTACCCCACAATAATGTCTTACAGTATAGCATCTGCAGTGATCTACCCCATTAACCCCATCAAACAACCAGTGGTCAAATTGCAATGACATCTTTGACAGATACCTCCCTAAAGGGGCCCCATTGTCATCCCTGTGTTAAAAACACACCAGAGCTGCAGCTATTTTTGGCTGATTGTATTCTGGATTACCTGTATTGCTGTATCGCAATATGTGCATGGATTAAAGTTCTCTGTCGCCATGACGGATTTCCGTCATTTGGAAAATGACAGGGGGGAAATGGACGGGACATAGAGGTATACCAGAGCCTTTGTCCGGAGCTCATCTCCGCCACCTCGAAGCTGAGCTCTGCCTTAGTCAAATAATGATGGGTATGGACGGGACATGGAGGTATACCAGAGATTATCAGTAAACTGCGAACATGTGTGCACCGGAAGGGAGCCTTGAATTCAATAAAAACATTCACTCTACAAGCGCGAGAGCATGGAAACATGAGCGCCAAGGGCTCCTCTGTGTGCCAGTGAGCGTAAAGACGAACAGCGCACGGGACAGGGATCCTGAATCACTATGTGTGTTTATTGTAATTCAAACAGTGCCTCGTTGGCTCATGTGCACGGTTTAAGTGAAGACAACAATTTGAAAAATGACGAGTCAGCCTTTTGGTTAATTGAAACACAACATTCCCAAGCAGTCCAGCTCTTCTTTTCACTTTTTCTAAATGATGAATTTATCCTGAGGTCACCTGCATCACTTATTCTCCATGATATAAGAGCAATACGTAAAGGATCAAACTCCCAATGCAGTCAACTAGTGCAGCTGAGATGATAAATGTCAGGATAGAGCTGTAAGAGCCATCCCTTCAGAGTATGTTTTATCTAAAAAGTGAAAATATCAATGTTTCCTTCCAATTCCCAAATTCACTAATGATAAAAGCTTTTATGCATTTCCAGCAAAAGGACAGAGTCACGCCCAGAATTTAATAGGTACTTTATTATACAGTCATACTGTCTTGTAATTCTGCTTGATTTTTCTCTCAAAATGGATCAGATCGATGCTTTTAAATATGAAATATTCAAATTTTTCTCCCAGGGGAGCTTGCCCCCAGACCCCCCTAGAGGTATTAGTGCCTCTTCACCTTTTTCAACCCTGACCTGTTTTCATGCCTGCTATTGAAAGTGCAGCGCATGGTGAGAGCAGTCTACTGCACTCAGCAGCCACATCTGAAACAAGATCGGAATGTAGAATTTCTTTCGGCTCAATATCATCACTTCAAAAACAATAAATGACTTGATTTAGTGATTTTGTTAGTTAACAGTATTATGAAATGTACAATATCACTTCCCTGAGCCTTTTCCTGAATGACTTCCCAACATTATGTCTGTCTTCTGTTTGGCAGCTAAAACTAGACTAAAATTAAAACAATTTAGATGACTAAATTATTACTAAAACTAAAAGATATTTGACGCAAAAGACTAAAACTAAAACTAAATTAAAAAGTGCTGCCAAAATTAATACTGGTTTAAATGCAATTTAAAAGGGAAATAGACATTTCAAATGCAAAATGACAGATCACATCAGCCAGAGTTCAAAATAATGTAATTTGTTTTGCCAGCATATTTTGGTGTGTAGGTTTGAAGAAACCTGAAACTGATGGGCAGTGAGCTGCAGTTAAGAACAAACTCCAATTCCGGTGAAGCTGGTTGTAAACATAAAAAAAAAATACAAAATACAATGATTTGCAAATCATTCTAAACCTATGTTCATTTGGACACACTACAAAGACAAGATATTTGATGCTCAAGCTGATGAACTTTATTGTTTTTTAGCAAATAATCCCTCATTTTTAATATGATGCCTGCAACACTTTCAGAAAAAGCTGGGACAGGGACATGTAAATCACTGTGTTACATCACCTTTCCTTTTAGCAAAACTCAATAACTATTTAGGAGATGAGGATTGTAGTCACAGAAGCTATTTATGTGGAATTTCTCCCCATTCTTGCTTGATGCATTTGAGCTTTTTTGGGACGTGTTGCGGGCATCAAGTTCAAAATGAGTGAATATTTGCAAAAAAAACACAATAAGGTTTATCAGTTTGAACATTAAGTATCTTGACTTTACAGTGTATTCAATTAAGGATGGGTAGAAAAAGGACTTACAAGTCATATTCTGTTTTTATGTATAATTTACACAGCATCCCATCTACATTGGAATTGGGATTTTCATATCGAACATACTCATAGCTCACCCTGGACTATCCACAGGCCAAACAATCCTGGTAACAAAAGCCGTGTTTGCACCAAGTGGTTTGCTTTGGTTCAGTGCAGTTAAATACAGTAGAGTACGCAGATCTGCTGTTTCGCTCTATGGACTCAGGAAGACCCAACAACTGTAGAATACTTTACCAAATATGAGTGATTTTGACTCAAGCGACAATGATGTTCCTTTTACTGTGAATGCATGGGGTTACATATATGAGGATACAGAAGAAGAAATTCTTCAGAAAGAGATTCAGCGGGCGGAGTCAATGCCCACAAACGGAAGAGCACATCACCATTTGTTGTGTCGCAGAATACTGCCAAACTGAAAGACTTCCTGGAGGAAAAATAAAGATCTTTGTAATCTTTCGCCCAATACATACATTGTCATCAACATACACAGCTTGTTTTTAAAGGTGCAATGTGTAGGATTTGGCATTTGAGCGACATCTATTGTTCAGATTCTAGAATGAGCCCAACCGTAACCAAAACGTCACATCACTGAGCAACGGAAGCCTGTGAAGACCAAAAGAGCTAGGGACCGAAAGCTTTAACTGTAAAATACACACAATTTAAATCCCTAGTGCAGAGTAACAACTGTCTCTACATCCACCGCCGTCCTCTCTCCTCTCCTTCCCCTGCATTCCAGGTACATTTCAGAACTGGCGGACAGATTCGCGTTTCATTCTTTTTGTCCCTAAAATCCACCTGTAGATAACATGGCGGATCGTTACGTCGGCCTACATGAACGCAGCCCGCGGTACTGTACATTTTTTGAAGCTTTTTCTAACTAAATAAAAATAAAACCAAAGTTTTATGGGGATGATTGTACTCCTATTTTGACATACTTTACATACAAATAGAAACATTATATCCTATATTCACCATTTCTGTTCGGCGAAATGCTGCCAAATTCTACACACTGCACCTTTAAGTGGAACTCACACAAATACATGAACTAATTGTGTACCTGCCGACAGCAGTGTACCTTACTGGTAGTCTCAGCATGTTCTCCTTAAAGGTGCAGCAGTGCAGGGAGCGCTTACAGCCATTTGACTGACTGAGTGCCTCATACAACCCAACTTCAAAAATACTGAATAGTTCTCTAACAGCATGCAAGCATACTGACTGTCATGGGACGCTGCATTTGTCATCCAACATTTTAAGAGTAAATGCCATTTGTAGGCACACCAGACTGCAGTACTGAACAGCAGTGCAGATTTGTGGCCCATGGTGACGCATGGCTGGGACTCAGTGCACCATAATGTCTGCACCTGGATAAATAACAGTTTATGTTTCCAAGCTCATCATCCCAAATCAGCTGATATGTTCAGGTGCAGAGGTCAGCCCCCTGCTACCATCAGCCAATACCACATCAGCAATATTAAACAGGCAGTTGCTTGGTCAGCTTTACTTTTATTTATTACTTGAGCCTTATCATCCATGAAAAGTGCTGAAAATGTTGGGATCTGGGGGTCCCTCCATTGAAGCGAACACACTCATCCATCAACTACCCACTTTTACAACCTTCTCCCTAATACCACTGTTGTTTTTTTCAACCTGCCATTGGATCCTAATAATGGGTGAGAACAATGACACTGGGGAGGACACAGTGGCCTTTCAGTCTCATGTCAGGTGATGGATGGATGGGAGATACTGAGGATCCCACATTGTAAAGTGTGGGGATGCTTTGGTGTTTTTATGAGTTGTTTGAGGTACTGGCACACTTGGTCATGGTGTGGACATCAAACACTAACAGAACTGTGTTGGCATCTTGAAAACAGGCTTAACCTTTCTCACTGTTTCATGACCCTTACTTCCTATTTTAAATGTTCTTTCAGATTCTGGAGGTTTGTTACCATCAGGACTTTCATCTCCATTTGGTTTTAAATTGATTCTCATTGTCCTCTTTTGTTCAGGCAAATTCTCTTGATGAGGCAGAGGATGGACAACATGTTGTAGCAGAGGTAACGTGTACTGAGTACTGAGGTCTGGATTCGGGATTTATCAGTGCAATTTTACATTTTTCTATATTTCTGTTTTTTAAAAGTCATTTTAGGACAAAGCCCACAAAGTATCAAGTATAATAGACCCAGACAACAGCATGGAGTCTGAGAGTCAAGCGAGGCAGGGGTCCTCAGCCAACAGGCTGTAGACCGGTACAGGTCAGACAGAGCAGAGAAATAAATGATTGTTTTTTCCCTTTTTGACCAATGGAGTCCGCTGTGTGTTTTTATTTTGAAAAGCAACCAGAATCTCTCACTTTCATCATCTTGGCTGTCCAGACTTGACACATAGTCTGTATCTTTGTCACACCTGTAATATCCAAAAAGAAGTAATGTTTAAAGTTGTCAAGTTGTCAAACTGCAACTAGAGCATTACAAAGTTTCTACTAAAAAGTAAGATCTGAAATAAATTTGCTGTTTAGCCTTGCATTTGCATACATTTCCAGCTGTGTGATAAGTGTAGTTGTGAGGCAAGCTTCCAGTGCTTGGGCTGGATGTGGATGTACAGAGAGACAATTCATGGGATTTTTTTGTAAGATCTATCAATTTTGATATCGAATACATTTTCGCCATTTCACAGCATTATGCAGCATTGTTTATGAGTTTAAATCTCACGCATCAAAATATAATGCCCATACGTACCGGTTCAGCCAGTCAGTGTGTCGGTATTTTTCTCTCAGACGCTGACTGGCTGTTGTGTATCATGTGGCTTCGCACCTTGCAGGAAGGAGAGATGCTTGCTTTGTTCTTTCTCAGTTTCACGTCTCTCTCTGCAGTAAAAGTTATAAAACATGCCTCGGGTATATTTAAATAGGGCATTTCTATTTTGCGGATTTTTACTTATCGCAGGTGGGTCTGGAACCTAACCCCCGTGATGGAGGGGGGACCACTGTACTTGATATGCTGAGCTTGTTAAAGCTACCTCCCAGTTCTAACAAAGAAAATAGCTCAGTCTATTACAAACTTTGACATGGTGTGGAAAACAAGGGCTTTTGTTACAAGCTGGTTGGAGCCCAGTTATGTGCCGTCCTTAAATATAACTTCACCAACAGCAGCACTCAAGCTCTACTGAGCAGTGAAGCTAAAAGTTGAAGAGAGACTGAGCACAGCAGAGCAGGTTGCATAAACTGGCTCCATGTGGACATCAGTCAGTGAGTTTTACTCCTGTTTTTAATAAAACTAAAGTGACATGAACATAGTGAGATATGTGCTTTTCTTTAAATTTTATAAAATGCTGACATTTTTTTTTCTTTTTGGATGTTAGTCAGACAGTAAAAAGTTAAAAATAGCAACAAATTACAATATTTTCCAAATCCTATACTATGAATCGCTTTAAAACTGAATGGGAACTCATGTTTCATGATAATATCGTATTGTGGAGCCACTAGTATTTCATACCCCAAATATACAGACGCAGCCCTGCTGTTCATCAGAGTCAGCCTTGATGTTTGCTCTTTACTCATGGCATATGAAATACATTTTGAAAGTGTGATAGTAAGACACTTCTAAAGGTTTGATAATGCACCTGTAATTCTGTGTAAGTGGCACAAACTGAGACGACATTCAAACGGAGCTTTGATATTTATTCTCGGACCAGCAGCTGCTAACACAGTGGGGGGGATTCACAGGGCTCAAAATGCTGCTTTTACATCTCATTGAGGGAAGGACAATAAAATTCAGCTCAAGTGAACGTGTCCAGTCAGATTCAGTTTCAGCGACAGAAACAGCTTTTATCAACAGTATATATTGTAGGAAAAAACATCAGTAGATCCAAACAGGAATGTTTTAATGTAGTAAGAGACAAAAATACTATAAATACTAATAAAGGAATAGCTTATCTTATCTTATCTTAAATATTGAGAACCTTGTTCCTTGCTCATATTACACATCAGCTCTTATGTTTTCTGACATAAGAGAAGAAAAATTTGTTTCTGAGGTGATACTAAGGATGTGTGTGGGTACTTTTTATCGTTGCTTACCAACTTCAGTGTTTATAATGTTATGGGTGTTGCCTATCTAAATTTGATCAGATCAATTCCAAATTGAAGAGTTTTTCTCAGTGTGTTTCTCTTTTTCTGGGCTTGACTGCAAGTCTTATATTGGCCTGGGTGGAGTTTAAAAAGGAGCCCAGCTGAGCAGAGCTGTAAAGCACATTGATCCATATCTATGATCATCATGATGGCCACATGATAAAAGTCTCTTTTAAAGAGTCCTCTCAAAACAAATGGCAGCAACGTTTTTTTAATTACACCTTATTCTACCTTCAGTGATTGAGAGGACTAGATCAATGTTATCCACAATGTCAGAAGGCCACACTTCAAAATAAAAGACCGTGACAGTTTCACATTATTAAATTAATAAAAACTAACTATGCCAACATTTCTATTTAAAATACCAACACAAACAGCAAGACTTTTCAGTGAACTAATAATAGAATTCAAGTCAATTGAAAATACTTTCTTAGTGGAAAAAGTCTTAATATTAACCTTTTTCCTCACTAAAGGATACTTAAAAGCCTTGTTTTAAATTTACATTAAAATAATTAACAAATGTTCGAGTTTGAGTTTTGGGATTGAGACAGCCCTACTCTATTTTTGTCAGGAAAGTCTTTCAAATCGAGGAGACTAACAAGACTGCGTTGTCTGTCTCTAAATCTATAAATATGAAAAAGATACACATCTACTGATGTTGCAAATATCTGTGATGCAAAAGTGATTCAGTGATTCATGTGAATGGCTGCAGTCAACAACAGATATGTTTTTGTGCTCAGTCCAACACCATGAGAGTGTAAACACCGGTGAAGCCTTTGTGCTTCACCAGTGTCATTAAAATGCAGTATTTTGACTCATTAAAGTGTTTGTATCAACAGTATTTTTGTAGATTTTCCATAATCTGGGGCACAACATCGGCGCTCTTGCTGTATGAATGATTTTTCAGTGAAACATGAATTAACATGAGCAACATTTTAACAGAGGGCAGTGCAGGTAGGATGGGCTGTTGCTTCTATTAGAGATAATATGTGCTCAGAAAAAATATGGTATAATAAGCTTTATCTCCTGCCTTCAACCTTTCAGCCAGAAAGTCCCTTAATCTAATTCAAACTCAATCATTATTCACCACTCCTTCATATCTCTCTAATGTTCTCATTTACCTACTAAAGCACTGGACCAACTGGATTCAGCCACCGCTTTGTCTGACCAATCCTCCTGCTGCTGGCATATTTTACCAACACTGGATTCTTGCCGATATCCAATATGCTGATATTTCTGAACTAATAAGTGCTGTACCAATATCTTTTGTCAAGAGCACAGATTCTTCAGAGTGCTGGTTTGGCAGAGTGGTATACAACCAGGCACGTCCCATATGCTTGTGCCGGCCCAGGTTTGGATCCAGCCTGTGGCCTGTTTGCAGAGTGTCATACCCTACTCTCTCTCGCCCCCTTTCACAAGCCTACCCACTGTCTCTCTGTCTAGGCATAAAATGACCAAAAAATCAACTTTATAAAAAAAGAACAAAGTCTTTACTTTATGAAAACTGACCTGTTGCTTTCAATGCTACAGTCAATTTGTTTGAAGAACAGATGCAACACAAGAAAAAAAATGATGTAAGATTAAGCATTATGATACGTTTGTGTATTTTGCCGATGTTCAGATGTTGGCTGGTATGTATGGCCAATATATTGGCTGTAAATACCTACATAAATTTAAACATCAGCTTATACCAATATTTAAATATTTAGGCCGAGATCTACAGATACCGATATCATATCGATTTTATTGTGCATCCCTAATTTTAATATCTGTTTTCTTCTCCACAGCCACTCAGTTTCATACAGAGATGCATCACCAGTAACACCAGTGTTTTCCTGTCAGGTATTTTCTCTGCCACTGCAAAACCCACATTTCAAGCATTTTTGAGATTGCATGAAAGTCTAAAAACGTCCAACTTTTCCCCTCAACTCTTGGAGTTGCTTGGCTTGTTAATGTCACTTTTAGCAAAAGCAGACAAAAATAAAGATGGAAACAAGCTATGAGACAAGTGTAGGTGATTATTGATGCCAGCTGCAGTTTAATTTGGGAATATCATGAATTGTTGTGATGGAGAAAGAAGAGGGCAGAAAATAATCCTTTACACAAATGTTGAGTGACCTACCTCCAACAACGTGTGTGTGTGAAAGCAAGGCTGAGAGCACTGCATTTGGCTGAACTCTCTTCTTTTTTTTTTTCTTTTTTACCCTGATGGTGTTTTTGGTGCAGTTGTGCCTTAACTGACACATCATAACTGACTGACTCCTTGAGCATTCACCTAGAAATCTATTAATTGCCCAGAGCTCTTGGCCCCATCTGTAGCAATATGTAGCCAGGCTTCAGCATCAGTTCTCTCCTTAAAGAAGCACTGCTGATCAAAATCACTGTGACAAATTTATTTTCTATTGAAACAAACCTCATAACAACCCACTTTCAAAGTATTGAACAATCCCTTCGAGTCCACAAAGATATCACAGTAGAGTCTAATGACCAAAAATCTACTAATCACAAAAGATGCCGCATATCTATCATCTACCCAAAATGAATACATGTTTAATAACTTGTGTTTCTCTTGATTGAACTACCGTCAACACCATCCTACACATCTGCTGGACTTGTGAGTCGGGTCAGGATACATAACATACCAGCTGATGTGTTCTTACACAAGAACTTTGCTTGTGTGACATGATGTGACGGCTACCATTAGCCAACACTGCCATTATCAGACATTTCTTATATTTCAAGTGTTTTTTTGGGTTTTTTTAGATTTTAGACAGTTCAGGGTAACCTCATTTGTTCCACTGCATTTTTGTCTTTATTTGATTACTCAGACTAAGCTTATAAGTGAATACAATTAATAAATTAATTAACTTTAATCAATGCAAGTCAAATTGCAAAGTATTTTTAATTAACCTGGGAGGGCAGGGTTGCAGAAAGGGTCAGTTGATACAATTGAGTAATAATACAAGATATATTTTATGGTAGTTTTGGGGGTTTTCTGTTTGTGCAGTAATAAATCATATGTCATGTTAAAACAGAGATCTCAGAGGTAGTATTTAGTGCAGCCCTGTGCTTCAGTTAAGCCATCAAAGAAGGAGAAGAAGAAAGGGGATAAAAATCCACAGATGCATGACACATAATAAAGCTGGAACAGTGCCTCGGCCCATTAACCATAAAGGGGGAAGTGGGGGATGATAGGCACGCTAATGCATATTAAGCACAACAGTATTGCTGGCAACTACCATCACTAGTCTTTATGTGAAAGAGGCTTTAATGGATAATTGATTAAGTCATAAATTAGCACCCCACAAACAAGCAAATCAAAAGAGGGGAGACAAGCAATTTCTCACAGGCGCCGGATGTCTCCAATGGAAGGGGAGGAGGCCAAGAGAAGGTGTGTGTTTGAGTGTGTGGAGAGGGACATGATTTGTGGTGTTGGGTGTGTGTAATGAAAATAAATACTGCTGTCTAGTATGCAGCTGTATTTACTTGTAAACGCCCATCTGCCCATTTATTTTTGTTGTCTTTTTTAGAGGTTATCATCCTTATCTCCATATATCCCCTCACTTTAACCAACACCATGCAGCGTCCATGATTTATGCACAAATTACCTTTCATTGTACAATCCTGCATGCATCAATCTGTTAAGATTCCATTAGGTTATCCCTGAACCTCAATTCATATCCAACAGGTCCTCTTATTCTCCTCCATCCATGCATTTATCAATTCATTTCATGAAAGGAGCTCTCTTTAGAAACTGAATCCAGATGTCAGACATTTTAACGATTAGTTCTGACATACTGGACAACAATCTTTTCAGCTAATCCATCATGTGTCTATACAGTACAGTCTATACTATCCATGTAGGTTTTAAACCTCATTTCATGCCCTGGTCTAAGCATTATTTGTGAAACAGTCTCTGTGTAGTCCATGGTCATCTTAATATTTATCTGCACAGACCACTGATTGTGTATAAAAATGGATGACACTACCCCAACTTGTACTGCAGTACAGAAAGGAAGCCACACTACCTAACTGCAAGAGTCCCTGACATGTTGCATTGGTGACATGATTCAAAGCGAAGACATAAACTTCTCAAAGCAGTTTGGAAAAGTCATTTCGGTCAATTATTTCTCTCCTTTTATCAGCCAGTTGGTCTTATATTGTATATTGTTTGATAGTCTGATTAGTCACCTTTACAATCTTAAGCTAGGTTCACAATAAAGGCAAAAGTGGCCCAAATCTGACTTTTTTTTTGCCCATATGTGGCCTATATGATCTTTCAATGGCAGTTTGAGGGGCACAAATCAGATTTTTTTTTTTTTTTTTTTTTAAATCTGACCCAGGCCACTTTCATATTTGCTCCTTAATTGGATAGATGTTTTTCAAGGCAACCTTAATCTCAATCTTCCACAACAAAAATCAGAATTAAGCATGAAGACCTGCAGTGTAGATGTTGCCTTACTGCAGCGTCTATTCAAGCCAATCTTCATTTATTGAGTAGTTTTAAGTGTGGCAATTACAAGCCCTTCTGTGGCACTATTGATTGCTATTCATCACCTAGAATCTACCCCTAGATAACTCCATTTATGGACAAAGCTCACAAGTTGCTATATTGGCAATCATATTTACTGGTGCCACTGACCTCGAGCAAACCCACATTAAAAAACCCAAACTATCCCTTTAAAGCATAGTGGGGCTAGGATCTTGCACAGGTTATTTGTGATCCAGAATTTTAAAGCAGGGTGTGGATCCCTCTTCAACTAAAGGTAAACAAACAGGTTGTGTAAAAGCCTGAACAATATTCTTGTTGTACCAGCTTATGTTTTACAATTGTTGTTAAATAAATGCAAAGAGTTTTAAAGTCTTTCACAGACTTTTTTCTCTCCCCTCCATGGCCAGAATTACAATTTTTTTAAGGAAACTTGAGTAAAAATTTCCCATTTATAATGGCTCCAAATTATGTCTCTCATATATATTCTGTCCAATGCTTTTTATAATCATAATTTATCTAGTATTTCATGTTTCTTTTATCCTCTTATGGAACTTTGAATAACTTTAGTACTGGTGGCTTCAAAGGTGCTGTAAGAATAAACAGCTCCCTTTCTTAAGATAAGTCATTCACAAATCTCTAAGTTTTGAAGCTTAGAGAAGTTTTGAAGTTTTCTATTCTCTGTCCAGTCATCCAATCAATAATCTATGAAGTCCTCCTTTGACCCCTTCATTCACCCATGCATTTTTCGATATTTAATCCATTCAAACCGCATCAGGGCTTGTTTTGTTCCAAGTCACCAACAAGTTCAACCTCAAACCACCACATTCACCCAGAGCAGTACCCCAGTCCCAGGAGGGAACTTTTCAGCAGGAGAAATACAGCGGACAGAGCCAGCGGGCGTTTGACATTTCTCTGACATTTCAGTTCTCCCTTCTCAATTCTTTGTACATACACCTACTTGTAAACAGTATGATGGCTTTATACAAACGCTTGGATATTTTTTTCCAACAATGAGCGAGTGGAAAGCACATAACCTTTTACAAGACACGGGGAGCAAAATGCCTGACCCCTGAATCCCTCGTCCCTTAGATCTCACTTCCTGCTTTTCCCCTTGTTCTCTGTACTGTACCAAATACAATACTACTTTTTAAGCTGTGTTGAATGATACAAAAAGTGTGCACACATTTAATGGTCCCCTTTAAAACTAAATACAGTTTGATTGCTTTTTATTTCATGAAAATTAAACTCAACGTATCATAATAGTGCTGCTAGACTTCCATTTAAATAGACTGCACCAGTAAAATCACGAACCTTTTTAACCTGATATGTCCTCTATCCGTCCCTTTTTATTCAAACTATTCATCTTAACATAACAAACTTCACTTTGGGCTCATGTTTCCAATGTCATGTCTTTCCCAGCACCCTGCTTTAACAAGAACATAAATCTACTAAAGGAGGCAAGGTAGCATTTTATTGGGAAATTAGTCACCATTAAGCTTCTGAGTGGATACAAGCGCTCATTAATTCAGATTTGATTTGATGCAAGTGAGAAATACCCGCAATATAAAATACCAGAGATTGACACTCATTATCTTTTTACATGTGGTGCAGGCATGAAAAAGGTCAATGCATTTCCCAGTCATTGATTGATGTGCTTGAGTTGGACCAAGATATCACACCAGAGGCAGCTATACGCATCCACACGCACAGAGACCCTCGTTTGTCTGATCCGCAGTGTGAGTAGGATAAACATAGTTCAGTATTTCAAAAATCTGAAAACCAATAATGTTTGAGCTAATTGAGGTTTGTGGATCTCGTAATGCAGAGTCATTTTGTCAAACCACTTGTGAGAACATATACTTAGGGGTTTTCTATAGGAACATGAGCTTTAAGCACATACGCACTGTGCACCGATGAAGCATTACATGTACCTTTTCACCATGGCCTTGGATAAATACCACTTGTACTCCCGCATACTCATTACATACTGGCTACTGCAGATGGAGAAATCATCATCAGCTCAAAATGGCCAAAAAAAAGCACACACAAACTTTATTGAAAGTCCAATTGGTTAAAGTTTGTAATCCATTTCTTAATCATTGCTGAAGCTGATAAGATGACCATCATATGCAAACTTTAAACAAGTGGACCTTAAAGGCTACATTATGTTACACTCAGATAAATTACAGATAGACTGATTTGTAAAATGTCACCATAAGGTGTTCAAATGCAATTTCAAGTGTCTAAAGACTTTCATACAGTCCACTACTGTGTTCACTTCTAACAGGTTCGAACACTAGTTACATTAAGTCCGCGGTCTATGTGCACCCTAAGGATATCCTCCAGCGGCATGCATGTTGTACATGCAAGTATCAGGACAAAATGCCCATACTGTGAGCACAGGGACTGATTACATGCACATCTCCATTCTAACAGACAAAGAAGTGGAGTTGAGGCTGGCCTTAAACCACTTGGCAAACAATTTCAATCCTCAATATCCTCCCTGTCACAGGTTTCCTCCACCCTAAATTCAAAGAATTTTTCCGGGGTGGTTATGTTCCTCATGCACAAGACAGTATCAACTACTGCCACTCAGCTGACATTGCCATCACTGTTGTAATCATCTAATTTCTACTTCCTGCCTGCATGCCTCAGTATTTCCTCGCAGTAGTCTGACTACAGCATCACGTCTTCCTCCTCTTGATCATTCAAACCCACCAGCAGGCACACAAAGCTCAAACATTGCGCACACATTCACAAGCCAACCAAACAAAACCCTCTCAAATTAAATCCCTGCATTCTTAAACAGGCATGTTGGGCTTTTTTTTGTACCACATGCAGCTGCAATGTACACATTTATTCACATCTATATACACATGCTGTTCACACACCATTAATTAATCATCGCCTGCGATCCCTGCCACTGCAATCATAATTATGCCATCATTCAACATGGTGGAGTAACTGAGCCTGAATGGAAATGAAGCCGTCGCTGTAGCAACATTCAAATCGCTGTCTTCCCCCGACCCTTAAAGGTCAGCTCAGTCCTTGGCAGCAGTGCGATCAGAGGGGAAAAATACATGCATGTTTGTCTGGATCTTTAGAAAGCCTGCCTCATATTCCAGACATGTTCTGCACAGCAAGACTATGTTTCTGCCTGGATCATTTTACATTCATTATGATAATCTGCTACACAGAACAAGCCGTGGTAAGACAAGCACAGCAGACAGGAAATGAGCTTGAAGATGATACACAAATGCTGTAGATTGTGAATATGTGAAGAAAGGCTTACAACAAAAAATGACAATGTAATACTTTATCCTCCTGGGATATTTCAAATCTTAATTTGCTCTTCATATGTGGAGCCAGAGGGTGGCATATAGAGATTAAGTCTTGATTGTTTTTTCTAAAAGCCCTGTTACAAGATTATAACTCTGTGCTATCCCCAGACAGTTTAACCTTCAGTGAACAATGCCAAATCAGTTAAAGTTTCATGGAGATGTGCACATGTGGTTTTGTAGCTGTAGACAAAGCCAAATCTTATATTCTTTTAAGTTTTATGGAGCAAGAACAAAAATCATTGATCTTCAACATGCTGTTTTGTGATTCCAGAATGACTTAAGACAGTATAACGTCCATAACTAGGGATTGGAATCGAAAACCAATTCCAGTTGAGAATCGATAACCGCTTCCTTAAAGAATCAATATCATCAGTCTTTTTGCCTATCAATTCCCTTATCAATTCCATCCACTGACATGGGTAAGAAGGGATCAGAACCGCACAGAATTTGCTTAATTTCTGACAAAAAGACACTTACAGCACAAATTTTAGTAGGTGGAAACACCAGTAACTTGCAGAAGAATTTATGGATGTAGCACAGCATTGGATATCAGAAGTGTCATGTGCCACTGAAAAACTACAGGCCAACTTTTGCCCACACAGAAAATCAGCAGGAATCAATAAGAGAATTGTTGAAGAATTGTCTCGATAAGCAGGATTGTTAATGGCATTGGTATCAATAGAATTTAACCAATTCCCATCTCTATCCATAACATGCAACATGATGTTGATTACAAAGATTTGTTTTGTTGAGAACATGATTTTTGCCCCTTTTTTAATATTTAGATCTATATTTATATTTAACTTACTACAGCAAAACACTTGAAGAAGTGTCCGCAGAGATACTGTCAGCCATGCAGAAAAGGGAGACAGCAGCTTTAAAAAGGATAAATTCTCCTGCCTGAACAAGCTGGAAACAATTCTGGAAACTAAACCAGTTTTGAATCAGTCCATGTTGTCATGCCCTGTGACGATCTGCTAAAGAGAGGGTGAGTAATGTTGACCTGTTGCTACTTACATGGTATGTTGTTTCTGTGGACAGAGAGCGACTCTGTGATCCAAAATGTTGTTACCTCCGCCAAGGAGGTTATGTTTTTGCCGGCATTTATCTGTCTGTCTGTCTGTTTGTTTGTGTTCAAAATTACTTGAAAAGCTCTGAACGGATTCGGATGAAATTTTCAGGAATTGTCGGAAATGTGATATGGAAGAACTGATTAAATTTTGGGGGTGATCCGGATCACCGTCTGGATCCAGGAATTTTTTAAAGGATTCTTTAACATTCCTAGATAGGACCATTTTCGCCAAAGTGGACCGAAGCTGCTTGGCGGAGGACTGCGCTCTCTGAGTGCTTTTCTAATTAAGTAATACTTTGTCATCTGCCTGGTAACTTTAATGAAACTATTATTACTACTACTGCTGCTTATACTTACACAGCAGTGTGATGAGTTAACTCGTTACCCTGTTTGTGTTGTTTCCTGGGTTGATTGTGTTGCAAGCAAACCTCTCCAGGGGTCAATGGGAACAAGCAAAGACCACCTCTTCCATGTGAGCTTGGAACAGTTATTTGCACTGAAAGAGGGATCAATTACAGTGTTCAGACATACACAAACAAAACGAGCTGAGCACAAACACCCACTTGTAGAAGAGCAGCTTTCCCACAACAAATTTTTATTTAAGTTGTTTCCTTTTTTTTTTGGCTCCTGTCTCTCTCTGCTTAATTGAGCTATCTATCTATCTATCTATCGATCTACACATACATATATATATATATATATATATATATATAAATAAATCTAAACCATGGGGAAAATGAATTTGAAGACCTTCAGAAACTTTGACGTTGTAGCCCCATCTCACGCTTAGACCCATGCGCGAACCCTGAAAACAGCAGAAACAGTGTTTGAATACAGTGTTGCAGAAGCTACTGAGCTTGTTATGACATTTACAACAAAAAACTTCTGCTCCTCAACAACCACTGTGAGCAACAAGAGAAAATGGAGAACATCAGTGTGAAATTTTCATGATGTATGCATGCTCCACGTCTTCTTCTCTGGTTTTGGTGTATGTCTGTGGCAGCGTTATAGAGCCATTCACAGGCATGGAATATAAACTACAGGGTTTCCAGTGTATCATGTGGACAGACACACGTCTTAAAACGATGCCATCTTAACTGATAAAGTTTTCAATATGAAAGTGTTTTTGTTTCCATGTGGACAGGGCCTTATACCTAAGGGCATTTTGGAGTCACCAATCAGCCTAATGAGCATGTTTTTTTGTCTGTGGGAGGAACCCACGTACATACAAACATACAAACTCTATACAGAGGGCCCTGATTAACACAGGATCAAACCAGCAACCTTCTTGCTGTGAGGCATGCGTACTTCCTGCTGTGCCACCATGAAATAAAAATATGGTTGTAAACGTAAAATCACATTAGAAAAACAAATCAATTTATCTTAAAAAAAATGATATACAGAACTTCCAAAGCCTACCTCACTCGGGGTTGCAGTTTCCAAAGCAATTTCACCTCCTCATACTTGCACACTGTTGATGTATTTTAAGAATATTTCACATCATAATAAGGTAGAAATCCCCCAAAACTCTTTTTACCAAGTTCCTTTCTGACATTCTTACATTTCCCATCATATGAAAACTCTAACCCAGTTTTACAGATTTTCATTTACATATTTTCTACTTAATATGTCTGACTGCGGGAGATGTCAAAAATGCTGTGTTCATAACAACCATTTTCTCCTTTCTTATCTCATGCTCAACTCCTCTTTGCTCCTCTTCTTTCTTGTTACTGCTCATTGCTGCTGCTGCTGCAGTTTTCCCTCAGGGATCATTAAAGCTGCACAACTTCACACACTGGCAGCCCCCAAACAGAAAAGTGAGAGGGAAACATGTTGGAAAAGTTTTTACCTCATGACTTAAAGTTGTATCTGGTAAGGTAATATGAATAATATGCACACAGTAGGGTCATGGTGGAAATTTTGGATTGGGAGGTGGAGCGGTGTGTCCACTGTGAAGGTTTGGTAGGTTTATTGAAAGGTCCCTGTGCACTGAAATTGGTTTTCTGTGGTGATGGTAAGCCCTGTGGGAGAACACGTGTCACCACCCACACTGCTCAAAGTAAGTTTGACACAGCAACTCAGACTGAGGTTACAACACTGCATTAAGTTTGTTTTGCCTCCTTGCAGTCACTGGTTTTGTGCAGTTGGCATGGCTTTGTGCACCTGCTGAACCAGGGAAGCTGCTACATCTGGTCAAAATGATGATCACTGAAATACCGAAAACACTGCTGCCATTTTTAAAGCAGTGACCATTAACTGACAGCCCCTGGACCCCTGGTCCCCCTGAATATTAACAAATTCAAAAAATGTGAGGTGGAAAAAACATCTTGTGGTTTTATAACCATCTTTTCTGCTAAGGTCTTAAAGTAAACCTAGATGAGATTGAAAGCACTTTTGCAGGTATGACTTCATGTTAAATTGGTTTTACAGAAATCGACCTGCCAGCTCCACAAATAGTGAGCCAAAATATATCCGAAGCATTCATGTGGCTGGCAGCAGAACATGTGACACTTATAACAATCCATGATTTGGAGCATTTGCCACTTCTAAATGAAAATAAAAACATATATTTTGGAATAAAATAACAATATTAAAAGTAGAAGTGCAAGAACACCAAACTCAGCCGAGGCATTTCCGACACTCTTGCCTAGCAATTTAACAATGGACAATTCATAAGCACTTACCACTTAGGAGTGGATACAGTGGAGAAGGACTTTTTTTCTAATGTTGGGTGGTTTATAGAAAGACCATTGACAGTGATTTGTGTATGAAAACCATCAAGAAATATATATTTTTTGCAAACTAAGTGACCTTTCAGACAAGTTTTAAAAGGAATAAAATTGTGATTTCATCTGGTCATTTTTGCCATCACATTGTCCCAATCTATCTCTACCATCTGGCTGATAACAGTCTGTTACACCACAAGCAATGAAATCTTCTTCAAGCATCACTCAAGCAAATTTAAGCCCTGTCAGCTCTGATTGGTTGACCGGTCTACTCTGTGGTAATAGGTCAGTTCAGCACCACAAGGTGCCATGTTGTCAAGTCAGCTTTCATTCTATCATTTCTGCATCTAAGCTCCTCTAGGCAAGGAATTGAAAGAGAGATACAAAGAAGAGACAAGTACAGAGGAGGCACAAAATACCAATTGAGAAATCCTTCACTTCATCAGTCCAAGCAGAGTCAGATATTGATGATGAGCTGCTTAGCTGATTGACTGTCAAACACTCCACCATACAAACAACCTCAGGTATCAAAAATGAAAGAACATGATGCAGCAGTTATGTCGTATGATTCAGTCATAAATAAATCCTCCTGTATAAGGTTTAAAGTGTATTAGATCAACACTGTCAGTAAAACCTGTGTGAAATTCTTATGATCAGAGTGAAGGTGTGGCATTTCACCAAATGCTGTGCCTTCAGACTAATCAGATTGCATCTTTGGTACAAGGACTTCCACAAAGAATTTACTGGTGTTTGCTCTGACCTTCTCCAGTAGCCTCCCCTCTCCCCCATCCTCACCTCCTCTAGATGCGTTTAAGGATCTGGAAGATCCTTCATCATGGTGCAGAGAGAATGACTTTAGTCATAGAGAAGAAGCGAGGATGGACAAAGTCATATAATGAGAAGCACCCATTGCGCTCACCAACAAAGAATGGCAACCAGACTCCATGACCAGCCTTTGACCTATAACCTCTAAAATCTAATCAGTATATCTTTCAACCTTGGTGGACATGTTTTCTAAGTTAAAAGAAAATCCCTGTAAGACTTTATGACTTTCTATCATGTTCACAAGATTTGACCCCTATGTACACACACTATAGACAAACAACTTAATGACAAGTTATCTTTGGCCCTGACTTTCAGCACTATGTTTCAGAAACCGAAGGAAAAAATATATTTTTCTGTGTTAAGGCCTTTACATACCAATGCAAATGCAAATAAATGGGATGCAAATATTTTGGAGGTGATTTTTGTCGAATCTGTTCATTCAAATCAAAAGTGACACACATTTGCATTCATATGTTGTACATTCTTCTTAAAAAATCATGCCATCAGCCAACTCAACATCAGGTGACTGTGGCCTGGTGCTGAATTTAATTAAACAGAAATGAAGTGGTTAAATCTGATTCTGTCAAGGAGATAACTTAGTGTTTTACCATTTGATTCAGAAGGTGAAACAGTACCACAGCTTCTTCAGGAGTCTCCACAACAGTATAAGCTTAAGGTTACACTTACCATCATCCTGCTGCAGCTCCAATACTATCCTTCTCCATCCACTGTTTTAACAGTCATTATCCTTAACATTTTCAAGACTTTGGTCAAATAAATCGGGATGCTGTGATCCAAATCCACCATCATGCAGGCCACCTTCCTGAATGTTTTGACTGCCTGTGATGTAAGTGACAATGAGGGCTCTCATTGGTCAGATGTGGGCTAACCAGATGGGTAACTTTAGAAAAACTGACCTCAGCCCAATAAAATAAAAGTTGCTTTTGCGCTCTGCGGCATTATGTTGCCGATATGTCAGCTTGCACTGACTGCATATGAAAAAAAAGAATAATTACTTGTTAATTACTTCCACAAAAAATGCATCAGGTGTGTAAAGGCCTTTATTTTACCCTGAAACAGACATTAGTCTAAACATCTTACCTTTATTTTGTGCTGTTGCCATAACGACATTTTTATAAACAACTGGTTGATTATCTCCTCATTTCTACCCTCTGTGTTGAAAATGTAGATTTATAAATTGGGTTGATGTGGGTGTGATTACACATTACAGGCTTTATCAGTCTGTTGCAGTTGAGTACAGAAGTGTGTTCACTGACGTAGCATCTTTATTCGGCACACTGAGAAAAAAACACCATTAGATATCATGGATTTGTCCCATTCTATCACCCTGATAAATAATTTGCAGTAAGAGTTTGGTCATGGTTTCCAGTCACTGATGCTATTCTACCTCTGTTTTTACCCAAACTGGACTGAGCAACCACTCACAGTTTCTGAATCTACACTGCTCATCAGACCACTGCAAATTGTCCTGATTGGCCAACATGGAGAGGAAGTCGGGCTGCTTGGGTTCCTGCCTGATGCAATTTATTGCCCTGCACACAACAGACTAATGGCCCGTTGGCTGCAAACAGGGAGCAAAGAGAGGCTGCCGCTGCTAATGAGGGCTGTCTGTGAGGAGGAGGAAAGAGGGATAGAGGTAAAGACAGAGAGGGAGAGAGAGAGAGAGAGAGAGAGACAGAACACAGACTCAGAGGGGAGGGAGGCAGGAGTGACAGGGGTGAGAGGGAGAATGAGAGAAAGATGGTGGAGGTGAACAAGAGAAGTGTAAAAGAAAAACAACAAAAATGGACAAGCAATAAAAAAATGGAGCAGTTTTGGTCAGTACTGAGTCACATTAAAGCTTGAACTGTTTTAGTTTCACACTAATGCACCACTTTTTTCAGAAATTGTTGGCCTGCTTTCCTCCCAGGAAAAAGTTTTCTCTGTCTCGCCTTTTGGAGTCTACAAAGGAGGAATACGCCATCCTGCCACCTCATCAATTGCTGTTACAAAGTTTTTTAATGCTTCTGTTGTGTCTATTCTGATGGATAGCCACCTACAAAGCTAGAGTTGCCTGGGTTATGCTAGTGGCTGCATAGTGGATGTGCACTACCCAGCTGTCTCATTAGGCGTGGGTGTTTGTGAGATTCTTCACACATGAGGATTAGGGATGTGCGTGGATAGCTGGCTTTAGGTCTCATTTGGGTCACACGATGGCCAGCACAAGAATTTCAGAGTATATCCGATAAATTATTTTACAAATGAAGGCACGAAATCCTGGTCAAATGCTCTCTCTTAAGTGTAGCATGGCCAAGCACTGCTAGTAGCCACTGTAAGTCTCTTTGAGTACAGCCGGTTTGCAACCAAAATGCCCTTAAACCCAGATGTGAACAAACTATACTGTCTTATAGGAACAGTTTTGCAGTATATTGCTGAGATCGTTATCATTATTATAGCTTTCTGTAGCCCCCTGCCCCTTCAGATCCAAGGATTCCCAAAGGGGAGGGAGAAAGAGCTGCATCTGACCCTCTACAGAGGCTAAGGGTGAATCCCAATTGTACCCCTTAGCCCTTCCCCTTCGTCTTACCCCTTCGTCTTCCCCCTTCCCCTTGGCCCTCTGTTTTGAGGGCCAAGGGGAAGGGGTGAAAACACGCTCCTGAGAAACAAGACGCCACTCAATTCCCTTTACATCATCACCCAGAGCCGCTTGCTGGCTGTGTCGTAGGCAGATGTGACAATAGCTGTAGCTACAGCTGCAAAAGCTAACTCATTATAATGAAAATATTAAAATACAACCAACAATTCAAAACATGATTAATATTTACTAGATGATTTAATAATTACTTATAATTATGTGCTTCCTTCGGTCTCCGCTCTGCCTTCTTGTCAGCGGGCGCAGTGTATTATGGGAAATTCTCATACCACTTCCTTTCAAGTGAGGTCCCAGTCTGTCTTAGTTTCAACGGCTGTGTAGCCCTTTGTCTTAGCCCTTCCCTTAGCCCTAAGGAGAACTGGGACACCCCTTCACTAGACCTGAACGCACAAAACCAAGGGCTAAGGGGTAGATTTGAGATTCACCCTAAATTTGTCTTTTTTTAATTGAACTCAAATCCTTGTTTCATAGACATCCAAGACATTATGTAAATGATCAAACATGTCTTGGACATGGGACCTTTACAGCCTTTCTTTTGCAACAGCCATATGAGCATGGGACCTTTAAGAGGATGACAAAGCAGCAGAGAGAGCAGGCAAGTGAATGAGTGGGTAGGCAATTTGTCTACCTGAAGCTAAATTATCTACAGAGCCCCAATCCCCCATTAAATGCAACACAAAGTTAGTTCTTGTCCAATGCTTAAAATCATGGATTGCTAACAGAATTTAGTTTTCTCAGTTTTGAGTATTTGGATTAAACAAGTCAAGTTTTGTACCATCCTGAGTGACCCCCCTACATCTTCCATGCCACCACAGCCACTAATCACAAATGAATGGCGAGGAATAATAAAGTTGCTTGTCCACCTCTATTTTTCTATGGGTCTGTTAAACAGACTGTTTTGCCCATCATACAGCTCAGAAAAAAAGATGGCAGAAGGATAGAGCACTAGAAAGAAGACCACACAAGGAACAACTTCGTAAGAGTGAATAGTGATAAATGTTTGGAAGAAGATAAATAAATCAGGAAAGTGAATAACAAAACAGAAAAAAGGAACAGATCAGATAAAAATAAAAGTATCCACATAAATTACTCCAAGTAGGCAAACTAATCCAACTCATGAGTCAAACTGGTTCAGTCCTGTCGACTACATAAACTTCTCTCACACCCACATACATCTAACAGCATATGCCATGTAACCATAGAGACCACAGGTTTCCAACTGGAGGTTTAAGTTCAACTTCCTGCCTCTTCTACAGAGATGAAAGTGCTGCACCCACCTGCAGCCACCTTGAGTAAAAGCTGCTCAGCCACTGAATCTGTGTATGTACATGTGGTGCTAGTCACACAAACACAATCAAAATAACAAAAATGCACCAAAAAATACAAGGAACAGTACTCTGCGACAAATAACTATCATATGACATCTTGCGGTCATGAAAGAAACACTTTCCTCTGCTGTAAGCTTTGTGGAAGTTCACAGGCTCAGTTGCAAACTCCCTGTTTTTACCTGGTTGAGTTTTATTTTTTAAACAGAACACAGTTATTTTTTCAGTTGAATTCACAAACCAATGAGGCACTGTCTTTTGTAAGCTACAAAAGACAGTGCCACTGAACAGACATTCAGTGGCACTCCTTAAAAAGCCTGTAAGGATTTTCTTCAGACTTTACACATAAGTCCACCATGATTCTGGTATGAACTAGTAAGATTTAGAGACAAGATCAAATGTCCTTGGGTCTCATAATTATCCCTCGCTTGAAAATTTCTACTTTAAAGCTGGGGTATGTAACTTTGCTACGTAACGTCTGCAGTGGAAGCAACTTTACTTCCCCCTCCCTTCTATGGTTGTGCTTCTAGCAATGCCATTTTCCTTATGCACAACCAATCCACTGTATTTATGTCCCTTTAGCTGCCATTAGCATTATGCTAATGTTGAGTTTTGTACCCACAAAAGAGCCACAAACCACATGTCCTTCATAAAATTAACATTACCTGTGCAATAGCATGAGATGTTCTTCTGATACACAAATAAAATATCCAGATACAGACTGGGAAATTATCTGGAGACTTTATTAAGGCCGGTTCAATGACTGATAGGGAGTAAGATGTTCATCTCTCACTTATATCAGTTCAGACATGCTTACAGGTTCTGCATATGGGCAGTAAAGTCCTCGTATGAAGAGCCTTCAGTTTAGAACATCAGTGGCTACGTTTATATGCAGTCAATATTCGGGTTAAGGTCAATGTTCCGGTTTCTGAAACATTCAGAATAACACAGTTTACATGCGTGAGCAAACAGGGTTATTCCTCTATGCATGGTATCCCGATCAAAATAGCGACACACGGAGAACGTCATGATGCACGGAGAACGGCATGAAGCAATGTGCGTCATTTCTGCTTCTTCTTACCGTATCCAATAGCAACGAGAACAACAGCAGCAGCACAGCGGATAATGAATGACCTGGAGCAGGTAACAGTCGGCTTCATTTGCGCTTTGGTACTGGTACTGACCCACCATCAGTACTTGACACTATTCTTTGTCAGTTTCTTCATTAATGGAAGACGAGAACGTGAAGAAATAGGAAACTGAGCCGGAGCTGTGCCATTTTACAACAAGCACTTCCTGTACTTCCTCTGCGAAAAGAACATGCGCAGAACACAAATTAATGTCCCTTTCAATGGGGATATCCCGACAGGCATATGCATGGCCAAATATTCTAGTTAAAAAGGAGTAAGCCAGGGGTGACATTCGGGTTTTTAAAAACCGGAATATGAGCATATTCCAGTTTTTCAAAAGGATTTTTGGTGTTTATATGGCTGTGTGCAACCGGGTTATTGCTAATATTTCGGTTATGAAAGGGTTAATGACTGCATGTAAACGTAGCCAGTGTGTGTGATGTTTGGTCAGCTTCTGTGGCTCTGTTCCTGGCTCAGAGCTTACGGATGGTATTTCAAAGCTTACTAAAGTATCAAAAATGGACTGAAGACTTAAAATTCATACTACAACTGTGCAATCTAAACAACTAAAGCTCCCTGAACTGAGTTCTGATTGGCCTTCAAGTGGATGTCCCTTGCTAGATTTTCTCCGGACTTAATACAGAGTAAGGAGAGGGCACAGATGGCTAATGATCTCTCATGTGGCTTCAGTATTAAGATGTTGACAGGTAATCATATTTTTTGGGCCGGTGACACAGAAAATAAATTGCATACTGCAGATTTAACAATGCTTTGATGTATTACTGTTAAATTTTGTGTCATTTTCTTCTCTGATTTGACAGGGAGCTGATAACATTTAAGAGGAACAAGGCCATTGGTTCTCATGTTGATCCCTCATCTGTAAAATTCCTTTAATTCACAGAACCCAAAAAACTACCCTGACCTAACTTCTCAACCTACCTCCTTACTACTGCATATTTGCAAGTTTAGTTTATGCTTGTAATAGTTCATATCTGACAAAGCCACCATGTTTATCACTGGGGTGAAAATTATGTTAAAGATGAATACATAAGAAAGCTCTTTCTGTATCTCATTCCTGTTTTGTGCAGCTTACCAGTGATGAACAACATTCTGTCTTCTATCTGTTGGTTACTTAAGGCCTTCCATAACAAGAAATTCCTGCTCCACATCTGTGCATCATTACACCAAGGTAAGATGATAAACTAATGGAAGGAAGAAAAAAGACAAAAATTATCCAGTTACTGATCTTAAAGGCATCAAAGCATGCTGCTGTTAAGCTTTAGAGCCCACATTAAAGTCATCAACGCAGTAACCAACCTAGATGAGTGTGCACATCCACTTAAAAAAGGAAGTAGGCTGGGTACTAAAATAAACCAAAACAAGTTCAGCTTTTGCATTCCCTTAAAAGTTTCCATGGTTGGTGAGATTATCTTGAACTGTCAGACAAATTCACAGGCAGTCTCACTATAAAGACTGTTTCATATCACATAAGAAGACTGTGGTTTGTTTTGATCAGGATCTTTTTGCCTGGCAGCCTCCTGTTCTGTTGTTTTCACCCTCAGACACTCATCACAGCACATCACGGCATGATGCAACACAAAACACCCACTTCCTTCATTTTTTCCTTGCTCTCCCCCCATCCTAACCCCAAACTCAGACCCCTCCTATTAAAATACATCTCTGCAAGACGCAAACTGATCACAGAGCTAGAAACGTGCACATGCCGCTCTGTCTGTGAGATCTGTATTTATTTTATTTAATCTTTATTTAGCCAGGTTAGTCCCACTGAGATCAGAGATTTCTTTTCAAGGGAGACCTGAACAAGATTGGCAGCAACACGCCATTTCAACAACAAACTCACAAACTCAAACAACACATAATGGGTAGACATTAAGATCAATAGCAAGTCATTAGTTAAAACAGCTGCATACTGAAAGCCTGGATTCCAGAGTTTTCAAAGAGAATTTAGAGACATTTAGGGAAACTAAACTTTGCAGTTTAAAATCAGTCTGAATATTATTCCAAGTAAAGGGAGCAGAGAATCTAAATGCTCCCTTTCCCAACTCAGTTTGGACAATGAAGTGAATAAAGTTGGATGAACGAAGGTTGTGGATTCCATCCTCCATCCTTTAAAAAAAGGAGAGGTAGTCCAAAATCTTCCCCAGAATGGGAAAGGTATAAAGATTTTACCAATATGACAGTCTGAGAGTGCTTTGAGAAGTCCAGTTCACCTTAGAATATAAAAGTACAATGATGGATGAGGACTCCACAGTTTGTGATGAATCTCAGAGCACCATGATAAACATTGTCCAACATGTGAAGGCTCTGAGCAGAGGCATCCATGTACAACACATCTCCATAATCATGAACAGGTAAATTTTGCCTCTACCAGCCTTTTCCTGACATGAAGGGAAAAACAGCACTTATTTCTGAAATAAAAACCCAGTAAGACTTTTAACTTTTTAGCCACATACTGGATGTGCTCCCTAAAAGACAAGCTGTCATCAAGCAAGAATCCTAAAGACTTAGAGGAAGATACCTACTCAATGCCTTGCCAGTCATTAGTAACAATTTTCACAGGCATTTTAATTTTTGTTATTCTTGAAGATTTAAAGTTTGATGAGTTTAATTTTGTTTGCATTTAGAACAAGCTGACGCTGGCAGAGCTGCTCCTGACTTAATCAAAGGCATGCTGAAGATCTGCAGAAGCTTGTTCAGGTTTAGGTACACAGCTGTAAATAACAGTATCATCAGCATAGCAGTGGAAAGAGGAATTTAAAATATTCTGGCCTAGGCAATTAATATAGAAGTAAATAAAAGTGTCCCAGACAGTGAGCCTGTAGGCACACCCTTGCAAACATGAAGAGTATCAGAAGTGACACAATCTGACCTGACAGCCTGGGTTCTACCTGTAAGACAGTTTGTGAAACATCTGACAGCATGGTCTGAAAACCCTAAAGATATGAAGCGATCTAACGGGATGCAATGTTTGACCGTGTCAAAGGCCTTTGAATAATCAATAAAAAGAGCCAAACAACATGGTTTTCTGTCCAGGGCATCAGCATTGTCTTTTATGGCAGCAGTGGTGGTGCTACGGCCCTGATTTGAAACCCCTCCTTTAAACAAAGGAACCACAAAGGCTGATTTCCAGTCCTCAGGAATTTTATTTTCCATCAGTGTAAGGTGAAAAAATGACACAGGCTCAGCCGTAAAATCTGATGCTAGCTTTGAAAAGAAGGGCTCTCAATTGTCCGGACCAGCCGGCTTTCTTGGGTTAAGATTTTTTAGAGCTCTGCAAACATTTGACAAGGTAAAAGGAATAATGTCAAAAGATTCCAAATTGTGGATGACTCTTCCAGTTAAGGAGATACAAAAGGGTTTTTGAGGTTGAAATAAAAAACCTGACTATAAAACATATCTTTTTATCTGTAACTCTCCCGTCGATAAGCCTTTAGGATGGCAGATTATAAATTTTACAAGTCCTTGATAAGGACTTGATTGTTTTCCAGAATTTCTTTTTTGTTTTGTTTTTTTTAGATTTTCTGTTGTTAATGTCAGATATATTTCAGCCTTTGATTTGTGCAGAAGAGAGGTAAATTTGTCTCTCAGTCTTCATAAGTTACAGAACTTGTATCCGGTGTATTTCTCCTGTTGTCCTATTCTGACTTAACTGGCTGTTCTCCGCAGCAGAAGGTCCCTGGGGTGCTGGGGTCCCGTACACAGTTATTCCCACAGCAGCACTGCCGAGTGTGCTGTCAGCGGCTCGACAAACAGGAGATACAGAGGCTAAAAGCCTGTTCCTGCCAGGGGAACAAGGAATCAGAGGAGATGGACGGGAGCAAACAAAACATCACTGCCTGCAGTCAAGCTCCAGAAAACCAACAGATTTATACAACACTTAAACTCACACTTCTTTCATCCTATACCTTATGCTAGCTTAATACAGCATCAAAAATGCAAACCATCTTACTAGCTTTCATCTGTTTCATAAAACTGCATCAATGCTTTAGCAGATTTCTTGTGGAAGAACAGTGTAGGAGCAGTTTTGTATCTCTTAGGCAGCATATTAGTTTGCTCAACCATAGTTAAATGTACATCAGCTCTGTCGACTCCCGCTGCTTCCTCCTTGGGACCAGACTCCTGTTGTATGACTTGAGGTGCACTTTTTGGAGACAGACGTCTTTCAGCCTCTAGGCATGGTGTCGGAATACTAAAGCCACCTACACCGAACGCAACTTGGTGACCTGGGCAACCACTCTCCATGTAAAGTCAATGTACAACCACAATGGGGTGGGGTTAACCCTCCTGCGATGTGATGGATACGCTCTGGGCGACTGCGTGGCTTGGTCACCAAAGTTGAACTCTTCAGGCGATATCGTGTGTGGCTGTGCAGCAACAGCCAAACAGTGTTGTGTGGGTGTGTGACGGTACCTGTGACAGACTGTTTTTATTCCAGTTCACAGAGTGACAATCCATGTCCGTGAAGAAAACATTAGTTAGTGAGTGCATTAGTTCCACCTAGACGGGACTGCAGAGAACTCACAGACGATGCTGCAGTGTTTTGTGGTTGTTAGGTCAGTGAAAAGGATACAGTTGGAATAATGTCAGCTAATACATCCTGATATGATTGCGATGAAACTTGAGCAGATGTGACGTCACTGAGCGACGGTGACCAAAATGAGATATTTATGGACAGGCGTTGCTTCTTGGATGGGCGACGCGATTTCAGTTGCAAAGTCGCGTTCGGTGTGAACGCAGCTTTAGACCAGCTGCAGCTGCACTGGAGTTCAACGAGTGATGTCACAATACATTTGCCCAACTCCCAGTGGTGCCAAGCTATGTTTGGCTAAAGTTTCCCTAAGTTGAGTACGCTACCATTGCAATTCATCTACACCGGTGAACGTTTAGAATCCATTTACAACTAGTCATGGGGCCATCGGGAAACTTCCTACTCCACCACATCATTTCTCTCAGCTTAAGATACGTCAACAAGTGTTGAACACAACAAAACTGACCTCAGGAATGTATTTTCTACTCTTTTGATGATTTTTCAATGTTGATAAATGTCAGCTACTGAATGTTGATGTGTGAATGCTGCATTAAAAGTGTTATGTTGTTATGAACTGTTTTCAAGAGGTGGAGGGTTTTTTTTCCCTCTGGGACCAATTGGGAAAACATCTGGGGCTCAAACACTAGTCTTATTTAACTGCAGCACCTCATTAGTTCTAATATGTCTCACACTAAGTGAGCTGAGGCCTTATCACAAACAACATAAACTCTTAGGCACAGCAACTGTCACATAAACTAACAGCTCTATTGGGAAGAAGCTTTATTTACAGGAATATATAACCTCTCTTGATAATAGAAGTCCTGGAGCTCTGACTCTAAAAGTCAGGACTGTAGAGCAACACCTAGTGGCCATCTTTAAAACTCTCAGCATGGAAAAAGCCTTTGAGAGATGTCAGTTTTTACTCTAATGTACCTGGCAGTCCTGTCACCGTGTACAATCCCATCTAACAGAGCAGAAAGAAGGTTAAAAAATGCATAAACATATCAGAGGAATTAGTTTGATCACTCCAACGCCAGCCCTTGAAAGTTCCTCTGTGTCCTCACATGTACCATTTTAACTCATCTTCTTAAATTTTTTTTTCTTGTTCCCTTTCGTTTGCCAGCTATTTTCATCACTACCCTCCTCTGACGCAACAGCGCAGCATCCCTCTCGTCAGTTATTACCGTCAGAAGAAACACATGAATTGAAACCGATGCTGTCGAAATCCCTACTTTGATCTATTATTTCTAAGCTTAAGTCAAGCTCACATTACTTAAGATCATTTATGCATGTTGCATGTGAGGAGAATCTTAACTTATCTGCCTCTAAGTGTGAGTGTGATGGGATAGATTAGGCTGATGGTGTTTTTTGGTATCTGTAAATGTAAATGACCTTGAAATAATAGTTACACAGCTGTTCAAACAGAAGGGGGAAACCGTGTTGGGTGCACCACGTCTGCTGCTGACACAAGTAACTAAGAATCAAATAAAAAAGCTTGTGATAAATTATTTTACACAGCCAAAATGATTACGCAGATGGCAGATTCAAGGCTGTTTTTGGCAGCATTTAGGATTTGCTATAACGGAGGAAAGCAGCTTGATAAAGATCGTCTCCAACATGGAGACTGTGAGCATGAACACAGAAGCTGGAAAACATTGTTCCCACTTGTGCTTTCAAGTTTTAAAGCATTTCATAAGTGCATCTTTTTCTGCTTGTAGTGTTCATTAAAAAAAACCCATAATGTTTCATGTCCACAAGCTTCATGACTCATTTTATGTATCATTTTGGTCAAGATACTCTAAAAGGTTTTGTAATGTGTGAAGATGGAGGTTCATTAATGCTTCTGAATATATGACATACAGTTATTTTCTTGCTTGAAACAATAATAAAAGTAAGTATTAAAAGGTGCAGTGTGCAGAAATTGGCATTTCAGTGACATCTAGCGTTCAGATTTTGGAATGAGCCCGTCCATAACTAAAACATCACATCACTAAGCTGTTCTTGGGCAAGACACAAAACCCAAGTTGCTGCGTCATCTTCTGTAAATGGGTATGAAAAGGACATGAATGTGTTATCTGATACTGATGGACACCTTACATGGAAACTCTGAACCATCAGTGAGTGAACATGAGAGTGAATGGCTGTGAATGGGTAGAAGTGATCTGCAGAGTAAAGCTGCTTTGAGTAGTCGAAGACTAGAAAAGCACTTTATAAGCTCAAGTTCATTTACCATTACAATGTGATTCAGTAAAAGTATATTACAGTGTGGTACATAATGATATCAAATGTAAAGGTCTAATATGTTTGAATCCAATATGTTACAGTGTGATTTACAAGAACATAATAAAACATCATAATTTAATATATTAGAACATAGGGTTGTCATGATACCAGGTTTGCAAACTCTAATACCAGTAAAAAAAAATCCACACTCAGTACATGTCTCCATACTGCAGCAAGAAATTTAAAGAAAAGACAACTAGGCCTTGATTTTTGTCTTTAATATAGTCTACAGTTGTTGGTAAACCAACACATTTTCTTCATTATTTGATCCAATTCTCATTTCATTCATAAAATTGAAGTTGTATTGGATGCAAAAACATTTTATGATTTCATTAAAGCAGAGAACAATAATCAAAGTTTAGTATCAATTTAAGGCACATCTTATTGTTTTTAAGTTGGTATGTAATGTCATAAAACAGAATACAATTTATAAAGTTCATAAATAAGGAAAAGTATTGATATTTGATATTAGTTTATTATCTTATTGATTAATAAGTGATCATACTTATTATGTTGAGCATGTTTGATATTTTTAGAGTAAATAATATTGCACTAGTTCATAATTGTATTGGTATTCATTGATTCCACATCTGGTTTTGTTTGTAAGCAGGCACACGAACGTCATGCCAACAAAACAAACGCACCATGACTCATTAAAAAAAATAATATAAAAGAAAGAGGCGCTCGGTGATATGGAACCAAGAAGGTTGTTCAGCTAAACCTCAGCTGTCACGGCGACTTTCTTTGTTTTGTTCTTCTTCTTTTTAAAATAATGTCGGTAACAGTATTTAAAGATGCTAAAGTTATAAACATATACCAGCCCCCAAGTCAATAAAAGTAACTTTAAGTGAATGATAACTGCTTAAGTTGTGCTAGTAACAAAGGGGAATTTTAAAGCTAAATTTGCAGCAAAAAAAACATCAATACGGTCACTGGGTTTATCATAAAATACATCAGTAGCACACTTACTAAATCTCATCAACACAGCATTACCACTTTCATCTGGTTGAGGTCCAGGTGTCTGTCGATCATAGGTTTAAGTCAGGGTGCAAATGTTGCCTCCATTTGTTTCGACTTTGAGGCACCTTTTGCACACTGGCTCCAGAGAACCTGTCGCTTTTCCCTCTGCTTCCACCAAATATGCAAGCCATGCCACAAATTACATTTTCTTTCCTCTTGTTCTACTAACACTGCTTTCAGAGCCACACTCGCTAGTTTGCATGTTTGCTTTCTACCCACATTAATGGTCTGATCCCCAAACTCGGTCATGAGACAGCTTCACTGCAGCTGTACAGCAACAGGTACAGGATCAGTTTACATCTCCATCCTGCCAGTCATTTGCGCAGCCCTGGTTAAAGAAAGCCACTTCTAGATTTGGTTTTTAAGCATTGTTTTTACCGGTAACACTGAATGTAAAATTAAATGATAGTGTATCATTTGAAAAAGAATTGAAAAAGCATCAAAGTATTGTTTTATTTCTTTACAATGTTATTAAAATTGGATTTGGGATGAGGCAATATGTTACAATATGACAAGATGTGATGAGAGACATTAAAATACAATATGTGAGAATGGGACATGTTACAATAAAAATATGTTGCAAGGTGATTAATTATAAGATAATATGTTACAATACACTTCTTCACACTAAGATACACGACAAAACTCAACATTTTCATTCTGGCAGTATTGCTCATATAGTGGAATGTGAAAATAAATAATGAATCAATTGCTAAATTGCTTTCCTGCAGTGGTCTTTATAACATTTGGTTGAATAAAATGTGTGTAAGGTCTGGCATGTTTACCCTGGAGGGGTGCCTGAAGTAGCGCTGTTTGCTCAGTTCACCACTTGTACCCCTAATATTGTTATTGACTTGTTATTGATATCTGTACGCTTCAATAAATAAATTAGTCCTTAAGATTTTCTTTACAACCCATTAATTGATAAATAGTTAAACGTTACGCAAACCTGCTATGGCCCACTCTTGGGTATGTAGAGATACAGATTAATGTAAATATTGAGAAAATAACTAATTCTTCCTATCATCTGATTAAAAATATAGTTATTGAAATGTATGGATGCATGTTGGCATAAAGCTTCTGCTATTTTGCTCATGACACATGAGTTTTATTGTGTTTGTATAAACTTACACAGGGGAAGCATTACAGCGTTTTTCCAAACTTTTCAGTGTCATTTCAGTCTTAAGAAAACGTTTATATGATCTCAAAAGTCTTCAGATCTCCTGACATTACCAGCATATCATACAAAAATTACTGGAAAGTCGTCCAATGTCATCTATAAAAATGTTTTCTATCAACAATAAAAGCAAAATGAGAGATAACAATTGAGAGCCAGACTCTGTTTCTGGTGGTCAAAGTCTTCTTAACTCATAAGGTCTCATAATCTTTTATCTGATTATCTTTGCAATGACAAGCTGAAATAAAATCTTTTGGTTTTCAAATATTTTCCACTTCTTTCCACCCCTCCCTCTCTGAGCCTTCATCCATGGCCGGCATAGCTCCCCTCAGCCACAGGAAGCCATCTGACACGCTCCATTACGTTGTGCTTGTTCCAATTAAAACTGACACCATTTGCTGTCAAGAGCACGATGATGCCCTGCAGAAAGGTAACCCACCCCCTGCTAGGGCCGCCGCCCAGGGGGTTTAACTGTTTCTCAATGTACATTATGTTGTTACAAGAAGATCTATGGTGTCAGATGGGAATCCAAAGGTTAGACCTCTGAAGATTTCTTCCTGCAGGAAATGGTCTGCTAGTCAAATGTCTAAAAAATTTAGATAAGAAAAACAGAGGTGGAACTGGTGCTACTCTTTTTTGCTTTACTGTTTCTTGATCAAATGTTATACCCAAGTTAGTGTCACACTGATAAAAACAACCACTTAAGAGAAAAGGCTCCTTGGAAGGAAACTAAAAATGGGCTCAAAATCAACCATCTCTGATGATCTTTAAGTTGTGGACAGCAGGGACCCCTCATGATCTCTCCACTCATAAGATACATGGAAAGGAGAACAGTCTTCAAAAACAGACCATAATTGCCATACTATGTCAGAGCTTGAGCATACTGCCACCAGTACTTTCCAGCAACGGCCCCAAACCTTTTCTCTACAAAGATTTAATCCCCTGTTGTGGGGCAAAAGGTCATGATAAAAACAAACAAACACAATGCACATAATAAATAAACTCACTTTAGAGGTGGTCAAATGTACAAAATTGATGCACCTTCTCATCACTGCATGGTTACAGTCTAATGCTGTTTTTTCTTGTTTTCCATCTGTTCCTCGCAAAAATATACTGTAACACTGAAAGAAACAAGTCCATGTTTGTTAAGTACATAGCTTGTGCTCTTGACCAGAAATATTGGTGTCGGTGATTATGAATAAAAAAATATCTGCATATCGGATATCTGCAAAAATCCTATATCATGATCCCTAATCTTGAAGCACGCATCATACCAGTGTGCCAATAAGTACGTCAATCTTGAGATAAAAAATTAAAAATAACCCACTTTCCTATGCTTCATTGAAATACTGCTGTATAAAAATAGCTTTAAGCTTTATCTGATTATTAGTTAAAGGAAATGAATCACTCTGACTTGTTCCTCATCATACCAATGCGGAGGCTGCTAACTCAAAGTTATCCATTTGGCTCTTAAAGCAGCAAAGCTGAGCTGAAGTTTATCAGCAACCTTTACCTCTGGCTAAAAATACGAAAGCACTGAGGCAGCAGGCCGGTGACTCAGCCTCCAACTTCACTCTCAGTCTTTCAATTAGTAAACCAAATTGAATCTCTGAATTAATAATTTGCAAGCTTGTCAAACCCCTTCGTAAACTTTAAGACTCACACTTTATTTGTGACCCTCTCTGGTGGAGCTACTTTTGGACAAATTCATCCGTAATGACTGTTTACATAATTTTCTTTGGCTGGAACCTTCCTCCAAACGTCTCATCAAGCAGACTGATGTTAATGTACAGAATCAGGGGACAGTGGAGCCCTCCATGAAAACTTATCTGTTCGGCACTCAGAGCAATGAGGCTGAGAGACAGTTAATCAGAAGGCCCCCTCCTTTTTGGTGAAATGACCCCGAGTGAAGTTGTAGAGAAGCTCAATATGTTTCCTCAGCAGCGGGCTGCAGTTCACCAACCACCCAGAACCAATCTGAGGCTTATGACGGTGGCAGGGGAGAAGATACATTAGGCCTCCCTCCAGTGGGTAATGAATGGAACTAATAGGAAGAAGCAATCCCGGTCCGCACCACTAATATATGTAGAAAAATACTTCAAACGGCCTCTCTTGTTTGGTCTTTAAGCATACTGGGAGGCAAGTTTCAACACTCATTTGAAGCTTATTTGATGTGTGGAGATGAGAAAAAGTTTACACAATCTCAAACTGTTAAAGTCTTGTTACGATAATGTTTGAGAGGTTCGACTGGGTTAGGGTCTGTTCGTGGTAGGTGAGGTTAGGTTGAGTGACACAGGAGTAGTGCTGAGAAAGAGGACAGACTCAGACACTAAGGGCCTCATCTACTTAAGGTTTGCATGTATAAAAACATGCAAACTTGAGAGCGTAAGCAAAGCTGATCTACTAACAGGGTGCAGCAAGGATTTTGTCTGTCATATAAGCAAAATAGCACGCGCAATCCAGTTAGTGTGTTTGCCTTTATGAAACTTTGTGAATTTGTCTATTCAGCCATTGCTTTAGTTAAAACCTCTCTAGAGATCCAGTAAATAATAATAGTGTGCCTTTCATGACACTCAAGGTCACCTTACCAAATATAAAAAGTGCATTAAAACAGGCATAAAAACAGGTATTAAAAAAAAAACAATATAATACAAAGACAGTGCAAAAGATCAGAGGGAGTAGGAGAGTTTGAACAGATGAGTTTTTAGTCTGGTTTTAAAGAAGGGTACGGAGTCAGTGTTGAGGAGGTCAGGGGGGAGTGAGTTCAATAACTGGGGAGCTGAGCGGCTGAGTGCTCGGCCCCCCATGGTGACAAGGCGAGAAGAGAAGAGGTAAACACTGAAAAATTCAACATGGCTGCCAGAAAGTTGTGTAAGTCTGCTGTTGTGCTCTTTAACAGTGTTGGTCTCATGCTGATGATGAAAATTTGGCATTATGTTTCACTACATTTTCTATTCTGTTTATTGACAGTTTTAGCAGGCTTTTTCATTTAAATTCCAAAACAGCTATGCTTGTTGAAAATCTTCCAAATTAATTTCTTATCCGTATATTAGGCGGATTTTTGTTGGACGTTTAAAAAATTGGTTTCTCTTTTTTAAATTATATTCCAGCTAATGTATCAAGGATGCACAATATTATCAGAATAATACAATAAAAAGCTTTGTAGGTCAAAAGCAGCAGGCCATCCACACAACAACCCCAGGGTGCCTACAAGACGAACCAGAGACGAGTACAAGAGCAAACAAAAACAGGCAAAGAGATACAGAGGGAGGATGGAGAGACAGTGTTAGAGAAAGACAAAGAGGGAGGAGCTCAGTGTGCCAAATCCCCCAGCAGTCTAAGCCTATTGCAGCTTAACCATGAGCTGGTCCAGGCCTGAGCCAGCTCTGACTGAAAGCTTTATCAAAGAGGAATGTTTTAGGTCCAACCTTAAAGGTAGAGAGGGTGTCTGCCTCCCGAACAGTGCTCGATAAATGGTTCCAGAGAAGAGGAGCCTGATAACTGAAGGCTCTACCTCCTGTACTACTTTTAGAGACTGATGGTACCATGAGCAGGCCAGCATATTGTGCGCGTAACGTTCGAGAGGGGTTGTACAGCACTACAAGGTCTTTAAGATAAAATGGTGCCTGCCCACTGAGAGCTTTATAGAGGTAATAGAGGTAACAAAAGCATGGACTAGCCTCTCAGCATAGCTCTGAGACAGGATAGGCCTGATTTTTGCAATATTACAAAGATGAAAAAAGGCTATTTTGGAAATTTGTTTAATGTGTGAGTTGAAGGACAAATCCTGATCAACAGTTGTGCACAGTGCCAGGCTAATGCCATCGAGGGCAGTGATAACATGAGAAAAGGTTTCTCTAAGGTGTCAGGGGCCCAGCACAAGGACCTCTGTCTTGAGAAGAAGAAGAACATTTCTGGCCATATTATATGGATATGTTTTTGAACAAGTGTAAAAATTCAAAACTAGATATCACTTCTCATGAAGATGAATACTTCCAGCTATTTACAACTTGATTTTCAGTTGTCAGAAACATCAGCCTATTTCTGACGCTTATCAATCTTCTTCTGCGCTCTGCTGAATGTCAGAGTGATGCAAGATGTCTGTATGTCAGGAAATTCAGTATCATCTATTTATAAAGGCTCATAAAAGGGAATAACAGAGTGTCAGCGACCATTAGGACAGACAAATTAGCCTGAATCAGCCTTTGAGTAATTAATTCATGAAGATTTATGATAATCAGTGTGTGATCATGGAATCATGGAGAACAAAGTGCTCTGCGTCACATGGGACAGGAAACAGACGAATATGTAGAATTGATCTGATGTAAAGTCATATCAGGGCCCAGTAATGCTGATACAGATTCAGAATAAGTTGGCATATTTTGAATAAATTATTTTTGTATTGGCAAAGAGCAGAGAGAGGAGGCATTATGCTTTTAGGGGTTTAGCTTGTCAATCCACGCCAATCCTGTAAATGATACACCTCAAGATGTTGGAGGATTCCCTCAAACTTTCCCTGACTGTCCACTCTGTCTCGAGCCAAAAGTTATAAAATTCTAGAGGTCAAGGTCATCACTTGCTTGTGAATCCAACATCTGAGGAAGGCTCACATGGATTTTCTTCAAATTTTGCACTATTGCCCCTTCTGAATCAAGAATGAACTGATTATATTCTGAAAGTTATATGTCAAAGGTCAGGGTCAAGGTTTTTAAAGTCAAGTTTCAAGTTTACCGGGCATAATTTTTTGCACTCACTAGAAAAATTTAAATCTCATGGGGTGCTGGTTTGTGTGATATGTGAAAAAAAATACAGTTTCCATTCAGCTTTATCCATAAAAAGCATCCATGCAACATGAATAAACTTTATTGTCCGTCCCCATTTTATCTTTAGGCACTATGGCCTAAAGATGAAATGACAGATTTTTTTTTCACTTTGATTAATGAATTAACAAATTCAATTTATTTTTCCTCTCAACTATTTCATTAATGCCATAGAAATATATCCTGAAACTAAACTGAATTCCCCACTTGTAGTTAAAGTGCATGCTGTAATTTTGTTATCAAATGTTCATTAAGTAGCTTGGAAATACTAAGGCTTGTCTACATAAACATAGAGAGCTGCACTGTTTTTACATCGCATTAACAAGGAACTTTCTTGTCAGTCTTTAATCTCATTAAAAAAAAAAAAAAATCAAGCCTAAAAATGTGTCTATACAAAAACGGACAGGGCTCACCATGATGAAAAAAAATGGTAAATTTTATGTATTTATTTTCTCAAGCAGTGCCACAACTTAAATGTAGAGTTAGAGTAGGTCCAGGACAAAAATCCAGATTTTCAATTTTCAAATCTCCTGCAAAACATAATACAACTTAATCAGAGGCTGAACTACTGTACAAGAAAATGTCCTCAATTAATGTAATTATTGAGTAATAAAATATCATAATATTGCATCAAAAACTGTTACAGCTCAAAATATTGCAATTTTGGCGTATCGTTATTTTCTTACCTCCCTAAATCTAATGGGAGGTATATGGTCAAGATCGCTGTGATCAAAAATCTTGTTACATGTGGTTTTGATGGTGTGTCTATTTGTGCAATATACTTAAGAGAATGTGCAACAACATGCATATATATTTCAGTAAGGCGATGTTACATTTAAGTTTTGCTAGTTTTGCTCCTTCATTGGAATTAATTTTGATAAATGTGTCTTTAAGTTCTTCCTCCTCGGGAATGTCTATTCAAGTTAGCCAATGGCTGTAATCAGGCTTGTTTACTTTTGCTGTATGGTGATGAACATGAACTTGCACTGTCCCCTCTGAAAAGCACCTTCACCATTAATGAATAACATTTGAGTAATCACACAATACCAAAGAAATAAAAACCACTGCAGCCCTTCTTGTTGACCCAGCATTGTACTTATAGTGTCCGGGATATGAATACCTGGCAGGGATTCTAACCACCAAATAGTGGTTTCATTTCTTTTAATTTTATTTCAACCATGGAGACTGGAACTTTGATGCCAATTTTTTAAAGGATGGGAAGGGAACAAGGAAAATTTAGTTTAGTGGATTTAGTTATGCACTATATTTTTTTCTAATAACACTGAGCAAAAAGTCTGAAATGAGACTTGTCAAAGACACAAACACAGACATTTCTTTTATCCAGACATGAAGCTATATGAAGTCTTTCACGCAAAGAGAAAAACTTTAAACATTTGATCACTACATGGACTGCATCGTTTGATTCTATCAAAATCAAAACTATTAAAAATTATGTCTCTGGCATTAAGCAGAATGTGAAATGTGTTTTTTGAGACTGTTAAAATCAGTGTCTTCTCACTCCAGCTGAGGTGGCTGATCAGTGGACATGGAAATCCAAAGAAAGAGAGACAGCAGGGAAATCAATCGCAACGACTAGACTCACAAACCTCATCAGTGGAGAAAATTGCTTTTTACAACCATGGAAAATTGTTGGCTTTTATAAATTTTGTAAACAAGACAAGGGTAATGTGAGCCTTAAACATTAAGCTCAGTGTGACTGCTGTTAGGAAGTGTAGTTTTGGTGCCGAGTTGGTCTGTGTGTGTTCATGTCTGTGCGCGAGCTGGGGGAGGGACAGGATGGTTGGGGGATTCTGCTAAGTGTGGTGGATCTAACTGAACAACACATTTGCCTTAATGACAGCCTTACCGTCCAACCAAAGAAAATCAATGAGAAAACTTCTGAACATCGACAGGTCTCTGGACTTTAGGTACAACCTCATGTTTCCATGACTGAGTTGCAGTATGTTAGTCACAATGAAGATGTCTTTGCCTTTTTCTGTGTTTTTCCTTTGTTAAAGATTTTTTTCAAATCACGAGTGAATTGATTTTGGCTGACTTGATGGTTTTGTAATGCTTATAAACTTTAATGTTTAAATGTATTCTTGGTGTACTTTGTTAATAATTGATCTACAAGTTACTATAACGAATACAAATGGATAACCTTAGGTTGGGGACCAAAGTTTTAAGGTGCATGAATGTATTTTTGAATGTAATACAGGGTAAAACATTGTTATCTGTGAATTAAATGCTGATACTGATTTGGAAAAATATTTTAATGTACTGGATATGCACATATGCTCAGTCAAAATATGGCTTTAACAGCTACGAACAGTTATAAACTTACTGACTTCAGGCTTACCGGTTGAAAAAGTTCAGTCATAACGGCATTATTTTGAGGATATATTATTTATGAAAATAAAATCATATTTATACTTGCTTGATATCACAGCAAAAACGTAGGTCCTGCACAACATATTAGCTAATTTAATGGGTAGGCCAACTGCTGCACACTGCCAAAACTCCAAAAATACCCCAAAATTGTTCAACATCACTAGAGCACTGTTACCATGCCAACAGTTATAGGTACTAAAGTATTTTATACAGTGCTCTCTCTCATATAGATAAAAAAATGACCAAAGAACAAGATATGTCTATGTTTTTTTACATATCTGTCATGAAAATAAATGTAAACATAAAATTGAGTGTCTTTTTACAACCCCAACATAGGCAAATGTTGATAATGTATTAGCGAATTAAGACATAAGTGGTTGTATGTCTGAGATTTCTGATCAATAAAAACAAAAAATGACTGATTGATAACTTCCATTTGCATGACCAGCAAAGAGGGCTGGAGGTCAAAAAGCACAACACTGTATGAAGCTGTGGCAAAGGCTTTAAAATTTTCATTACAACAAAACAACAAATGTTTATGTCCCATGAATACTGAAAAAAATTGAGGTTTACTTTAAACTTTAAGTTTTAGGCCCTCTGGATCCTGGTAGCACAGCACCTCTCTATACAAACTACTAAAACCACACAGTCCCAAAAAGTCCCTTCATGATGTTGAATGTTCAATACTAGAGAATCCCTCCACTTACACCAATCCCTGGATAAACTATATGGTCACCATATGGGCGATTGTATGTGTTCTTGAGACTTTTGGATCAATACTTCTGTTGTCCTAGCAGCAAGTGTCAAAAAATTCTTCATCATCAAAACATTGTTGAGTATTAAGCTAACAATAGTTCAGTGGTTTCCAAACTTTTTCTGCTGGGCATCCCTTTAGCAGATGAGAATGTTTAAGCCACCCACCTCTTAACATGCACATTAGCACATACCTTATCACTAAACAATAGCAACACTGTCAGTTGCACCCTTGCTTTAAAATGTCTACATTTTAGAATTTATCTGCAACTTTTACACAGAAAACAAAATAGCAGCTTGAGATGTTGCCGTTAAAGTTATAGAAAAGACATACAGCAATTAAAAGTTAAGTTAACAACAGCTGGTGTGAACATCCCACAGGTGACAGTAAGGACGAGTCTTGGCTTCTTATATTTTCTCGCTTATTTTTTGAAGTTAAAATGAAGCTCTCTGACAAAATTACTGTTTTAGCTGTGCATGATAGTGTGCACTGTTTTGCTGGAGATAAGATGAATCAATAATCTCTGTCAGGGTCAAGAGATAATCTGTATGGCACTACGTTCTTCACAACTTACAGACATAATGGTGCGTCTGACAGCATTAGTTCCCTATTTGCGCCTCTCTTTGTTTTCTTCCCAAGATGGGTCTCTGTAGATGTGCATCCAAATAATAAATAACTTCCTCTTATTGCGAAAATAAAAAATAATCCTGTTTAAATGGGGGGTTTGCACCAAAGACCATAAACCTCTCCATAGTGTACAGCAGAGGGAAGCATTATATCAGTTTGTGAGGTCACGTGAAATCAATCAGTATTTGGTGTCCATGACTTTTACTGTTGATATTTGGTTTTATTCATTTTTATCCTGTGTCACCATTTCAACATTTAGATTGAAATACAATATACATATAGGTTTTTCATCCATATCATCCAGCCGTATGTGGTCAGTTGGACATCTCATAGAAAATCCTTCATAGCAATTAAAACCCTGAAAACCCTGAAGGTGGAACTTGTCAGTAAAACATGGACGCCATCTTGCAGGCCGGCGGCTGCACTCTGAATAATACAAGGTCATGGCCTCCATCAAAAACTCGCTTTAATTGCGTTTTCCACTCGTTCTCTTCCTGTTCGCCTCCGAGTGAGTCAGTGGAAAAAAACTATTCCTGAAATCCTTTATTTTAAATGACTTGGGGGTAAAATCAATCGTCCTTCACACACAGGCAGGCGTACATGTGTGTATTCAAATGTTTAGGATACCTGCAGGCACATGTGAGATGAGGTTTTTGCTGCATGTACTTCGGGTGCAATCGTATGTGCGTATATGGCTGACATGCTGCAGCTGAAGGCCCCACAGCTTCTTTCTGCCACCAGAGCGAAGGAACAGGAAGCTGACGGTGGTGAAGAAAACCTCCCTCTGCTCTTCACATTTTTTTTCTAATTCACATTACTTGCACCGCCACAAAGCAATCCCTCGGCTCCCTTTCTGCTGACTGGTGACTTCTCCGAGCAGTGGTGGATAGAATAAAGCAAAGGGAGGAAAAAAAAAAAAAATCGGTCCTGTGAGAAGTTTCAGTCGTCCTTTTACTTCTTTAACTCCCCGACTGCTGCCCTACATTTCCTCTCACAAACACCCTGGCTGAGCTTTATAGCTGCTTGTAATTTGTATCTACAGCAGCCATTTGACTTTAAAGCAGACAAATGATTCACAGGAGGTGGTGATTATGACAATGTCGGCATCAGAGGGAACAAGCAACCAAGGGAACAAGTGTCTACAAGCAAGGGAACAAACTTGCCTTTCCTCATGTTTCTGCACAAACTAAAGGAAACATGCATTGCTGCTGGATTGCTACTTTTCTGTTTTCCCCAGTAGAGATGTGGCTGAGCCTTGGCAGTCAGAGGGGGAGTTGAGTGGAGGGGCAGGGAGAGAAGAGAGACGTATATGGAGAAGATAGGGTACAATCAAAAGGAGAAAGTCTTTGTTTTAGTCCCCTTGCTGTATGTCGAATATTTGATGCTTTAATAAGAGACTGAGGCTGTTAATGATTGAAGTGCTGATGAAAGAATCTTTTTTTGTTGTAGAAGAGACGCTTAATGCTGTGTAAGTTCAATCATTTGGTTCAAATTTAAAAAGCTAAACAAATGGATACGAAGGTTTTTTTTTTTTCCTTTTCTTTTTTTAGGGTGGTTTTACATCTAACACGTTTTGTCAGGACCAAAAAACCTTTAGTTACTGTTTTGGAAAGTTTGGTTCATTTGGGTTGGTGTGAAAGCTCACACAAAGTCTGGTGTGGAACAAAGAACCGCATTCTGATCTGCCAAAAACAGAGGTCTTGGTTCAAAAGGACAGTTTCATTGCGATGGGTGTTGAAGCATTTCAAACCAAACAAGGACCAGACAAAGCAAGCAAGCCTAAAGGGAGTGAATCCTGGTTTGGATTGGGTCAAATATCATAACAGTAAGCAGGCTAATGTTGCATTCGCTGACAATATCAAGCAAAGTTTGGCTAGTGTTAGCATTGCTAGTATCTCCAGCCTCAATTCTTCTCAACAAATTTACGTCTACAAATCTGTGCGGAATATGTGTACAGTAGGGCTGAACGATATGGACAAAATTTCATATCTCGATATTCATGCCAGATATCTCGACATCGATATGATACGATATGACTACGGGTTCGGTAAAAAAAAGTATTTTTCAGAAAAATAAAAACATCATAATACAAAAGAATGTGGAAAGTGCAGTTTTAGCGCGGGGGAAATCTATATCGTTTACATTGTTGCTTTTCGATATTAATATCTTGAATGTTCATATCTCGATATCGATACGATAACGATATATTGTTCAGTCCTAGTGTACAGTATGTATTGCTCCAGTCAATATGCCAAGAGCCACCCTTTTGAGCCTTAATGCAGGTTAAGCTTAAATTTATGGCACAGAAAATACCAACATAATACCAACCCAACAGTAAAAAAACAGACTTAATGGCAGTGACTAAGACCACAGCTACTGCCCCAAACAATATTTTAGATTACACAACATTTGACAGGCTTTCATCCCCTTTGATCCGAGTGTGAATTTTACCCATGAACCTTAATGTCATAGTCCCAAGTATCCAGCTGATCAAATAAGTTGATTATTTCACAAGAAAAAAATGAACAATGACTGCAGATTCAAGATCAGTTTCACACTGGTGTCTAGTAAGTAACATGTGCTTTAAGCATTGCAAAAGGTTTAGGTTTCTGACTAGGCATGAGCATTGACAAGATTTTATTGAAACCAATGCCATTAACAATTCTGCTTATCAATCCAATTCTTTCGCGATTCCTGCTACACTTCTGTGTGGAAAAAAGTTGGCCAACATTGGTTTTCAGGGGCAACGATGTCAAACGCATAACACTCCAGATATCCAATGCTGTACTGCATGAATAAGTGCTTGTGCAAGTTGCTGTTTCCACTCTTTGAAAGTTGTGTAGTAAGCATCACTTTGTCACACATTAAAACACAACTCTCACTGCTTCTGCCCTGTCCGACATGACTTTTGACTTCTTTGTTATCATTTCTGCAGACTGTCTGTAGTGTGCGACATCCATGATTTGAGAGACATGTAGAACAATGTGGAAGTAATTGATTTAGAGCTTGATAGGCAAAAAGACTAATGATATCTATTCCTTTAGGGAGTTGTTATAATTGGTTTCGATTCCCATCCCTATTTCTGACATAGGCAGAGGAACCGCTCACAGCAATAACTGAAAACTGTCATTAAAAGAGGAGCTTAATATGACACATGAAGTGGACAGATCACTGATAACAGACAAACAATTAACTCCCAAAGAGCACTTAGCTCTCAGAGCTGTGGCATACCGGCATGAATGTGAACAACTGTCCGATTAAAAAATCATTTGTGCATCCTTGACAGATACAGAGCCATAATCCTGCCCTGAGGGATCACAGTCCTTCAGCACAGCATCACCAATAATAAAAACATGCACAATCATTTCGCCGTATTTGCCTTCACTGGGCAAACTCTCACTTGACATCTGAAATTGAATCTGGCGAAAGCAGGGATCAGCATAATGCAAACACTTGTGAAGAACATAATGATCCAACCAGTAAAGAGCGATCCCCACCGAGAGCAGAATTACAAACGTGCTAAGATGAGTGCAGGCTGATGGAGCCCTCGCTTATTTCCACAACATTACAGCTCTCACCTCACAACAGGAGAAGCACTTGAAATATGAATCGACTCCAGTGGTGTTCACTTTATTTAACCAACAGCAATCACGTTTGACTTGCAAGAAGTCTAATAGTTTATTGAGCCCTGCAATCTTCTCATTAAATGTGACAATGAGACAACGAGCACAGCAGAGGTAAAAATCAATGTTGGGGAAAAATAAAGAGCAAATTTTCCTTTCGTTATTCTGTGAAACTGATTTTACAGCAACCAAAGAGACTGTCGTGAAGAAAACAGCTGAAAATAAAAGACAGAAAAGCAGGTTATGTGTCTAATATGAGTGAAAACTGAAATAAACACATCCTTATGAATACAAGGTTGAAGAAATCAGATTTCTTATCATTAATCATTACTTGCATGGACACTAACATTTGAGGAAAAGGAAAACTGACTACCCATTAGGCCTTAAAGAGCCCATATTATGCCATTTTGAGTTTAATATGCTCTTTAGTGTGTTTTACATTTTTCCTCTTCTTTTACAGCATCTGGACTGTTCTTTCTCACCATGTGTATGCCGCCAGCAGCTGCCTGGTGCCCTGGCCCCCCCAAAAAGACATATCAGTGTGACAGTCTACCATTGTTTCAGCATCAGTTAAAGCCCATTGCCCCACGGTAGCAGATCCAGTGCACAGCATAGGCATTTGAATGAATGCAGAGTTGTTGGAAATATGGCACTGAGCACAGCTGAACAGGCCAACAACCACAAAGCTGACCTGTAAACCAATCAGAGCGGACTATGCCCAAGTAAGGGAGGCTTTAAGAGGCAGGACCCTTGACAGAGCGTTTCAGACAGAGAGAGAGAATACAATCAAGGGAACAGGAGTATATGACAAATGTAAGGTTTTTTTGTACCGTAGTGTTTGTGAACCAGAGTGAAATGAGCCAGAGTTAGAACAAAATATGACCTCTTTTATATAAATTTAATTCCTTGTTCTTCCTATAGTATTCATCTTTGTCAGGGTCTGTATTACAGGGATAAAATTGTTTGAGTAAATGATCAAAGTTCTCAACTGTCTGTTATCTTGAGGAGCTATTACCATGAAGTGTGACCTAAAGGATTGAAGCGCATAACAGTTTGGGGTATTTTGGCTGATGTTTTGCTATCTCTTTGCACAAACCCTGCGCAAAGCCAAGCACAGAATGCAAAGAGGATGGATTATTTGACTTAAAGATGTAAGTGATGAGGTTGTGAATCTTATAATATAACACAATTCAATTTGACTCTGACTCTGGAGGGGTCAAAATTTGATTCAAAGTTTAATTTATGACACTATAAAATACTTCATTGCTTATTAAAGTTAGATTTCACTGAAACATTCCTACATAAGAAATCCCTAAAAGATGCACTGAGCATGGGTGAACATAAACTGTAATCTCATTAACTATTAATGTCTCTGGATAAAACTTTTTTTCTATGTCCAAAACATAAAAGTCAAATAAGGTCCAGCTTTTAACATTTTCATACATATTTTCTCTGCTGAAATCTTTAAATGTTTTCTTTACTGTGTGCATTAAACACAGTCTGAATTAATCTAGCATTAAGCATGGTTATTGGGGGCATTCCTATTTATATAAACAAATGTGGTCTGTTGAAACTGAATGTACCAGTAATTCAAATAAACTAGACAGATAGATAGATAGATAGATAGATAGATAGATAGATAGATAGATAGATAGAAATTCGTCTTTGACAGGTTCATTAAACTTTTAAATGACAATTTATGACACACACAGTCTAAACGTATTCCTTCTTGACACATACTTCTGTGACGTGTATACCCAGTAGTTACATTTTATTTTTCAATAAATTGTAGCTACTGTGCAGATAATGTGCCCTTTCTTCTGAAAGTCTGCAGGATAACATAAGTACAGTTGTCTATATCTGTCTAGCTTTGACACAGGCTTTGTGCTGGATTAAATCAACACATTTAAACCTGCTACCATAGTATCTCTATTTCAATGACGCTTTAGAATTCACAAGTGAGGCAACTGCAGATTTGTTTTATTATGTATAAAAAAAGACTAACAAATCTAGTTTGCATGTGTTGTGGGCCCTTTTTAAATATATTTTTGGTCTTTACTAACAGTGGATAGATTCTGAAGGGGGAGAGGGTAGGGGAAGACATGCGAGAATCAAACCTGGGCCACCCACACAAGGCAAGAGCCTTTATATAAATAGTACAAACTTGGGTGCTACCCACTCCACCAAACCAGGCCCCCTGTTGTGGGCCTTCCTGAATTGATCTCAAAAACCCATCCAAAAATCTTACAGAGTGTGAGACAAAAGAACTGGACTCATTACTGCACCTCTCTATAACACTTTTCCCTTCAAGGGTCTCAAGTGCCGAAGTCTATCCCAGCTGTCATTAGGCAAGCCAATCACAGGGCTATGAAGAAAGAAAAATATCATTTCCTCTCCTGTGTGGTTATTGAGCACCAGTTTACATGGTGTAACAATGCGACATTTCGTCAAAGCCTTTTAATGGTCATAAATGTTAAAGGGGTGTGGTAATGGGAACTGTGCAGGGTAAGCTTGAGCTTTGGTGGTAGGACCCACTCTGATATCTTTTAATAGGGGGCAGAATTCCTGGTGACATACTCCGATATCAGAATATATTTAAAGTGTCTTTATAATTTGATGCCTGACCTCTGGGTTTAACCAGCCACTGTGTCCAGCAGATAAAACATTATCACTTCCACTTTTGCTTACAACCATCCCACAGGGCATGTAAAAGCCCCGCTGGTGGAAAATGTGCTGGTGATGTAGCAGCGAGGCTGATTATTCACAGTCACACCTCACCGGCTCCCTCACTAAGTGAGAGTGATCACATCAATACCACATCCTCCAGGTTTGTCGATATGCTCCTCTCCTCAGACGCTCTGCACCCTGAATGAAACAAAAAAAACTTGTAGTTTGAATAAGGAGGAAAATATAAATTCAATAATTAGCTTGTTCATTAATTAGAAAGTGTGGTTGGTTTTAATGATAAATTAGTGCAACATAAGAGGGAAGTAATTTCTTAAATGTGAGGCAGAGTCAAGTCTGAGGGCTGCTTTATGGCCTGTTGCTGATGGTTTTATCGCACATAGTAAATTGTTACGTGGGTAATACTGAAAAACACAATGCTGTTCTAAGGTTAAAGACAATGAATAATGTTGCTCTAATAATTACTAGAAAAAGAATAAGAAAAAATATTACATGTGTGTAAGGATTATCACATGTGCCCAGCTCTGCACTTCAAATATTTTCACCTTGTTCTCTGACAAATAAATCTGCCAGGGTCAGAAAACAAAAATTATTTAAAGAGGTGGGCTTTGGTTTTGAATGAACATGTGTGGGAATCCGTACTGAAGGTCATTCACATAAACTCTATTTGTGCCCGTTTGACCTTGATACAGTTTAAAGTTGTATTTAGATGTCATCAATCAAATACAAGGCTGGCACAGATTTTCCCAAATACGATAGATGTTTGTGACAGATGTGGAGGCGGATGGAGTCAGGTTTAGTGGGGATGTAGAGCTGGGTGTCATCCACGTAGCAGTGGAACTGAATGCTGTATTTATGGAGGATGTGGCCAAGAGGTATGATGTAAATGATGAAGAGCAGGGGCCCCAGAACCGAGCCCTAGGGCACACCTGTGGTGACTGGGAGTGGGTAGGAAGTGAATGGCTGGAGCAGAAGGAACTGAGTGTGGCCAGAGAGACCAGTTGATTGGTGTTTGTGTGATGCCAATAGTGTGAAGTCTGTCCAGGAGGATGGTGTTGGAGATGGTGTCAAAGGCCTAACTCAGATCAAGCAGGATGGGGATGGATAACAGACCAGAGAGAGGAGAGGGGCTCGTGTCGATACCCCGAGCCCCTAGCAAAATATTGAACCACATGGTATGACGTTCACACCTGTCTTTATTTTGTTCTGTTGTTCTGGTTTTGGATAGCAAGGGAAAGAATTGGCGAAGATATAATGTTGTTATTGGTCAGACAACCTTAAGTCCCGCCCCATCAAGGCCTCCATATCTGTCTCTACTCTGGTGATTTATTCCTTACCTCTGATGCCGCCTACAATAAAATGATGCATAACAAAAACAGGCTGTCGATACATGCAGACATTATCCATCATCCCATTAACGGCCACTTAAAGCTTTTGATATTAAAAAGGGAGAAAACATATCCAAAGAGTGAGCGGGCAAGTGGAATGTGTGCAGGATTGATCAGTTAACGTTACTTCTACAATTGACCCTTGAAATGAAATGAAATGTTTACTTGGGACACTGGAAATAATAATGGACCACAGCATGAGGCAGCTAAGTGGTCAGAAAAAAAAACCTTAACTCCATCTACCCTAAAACTTTTCTGCCAATGATCTCATTAGGGTCCTGGCAATTCCGGGGGACAAATTGTCCAGATAAGTCGATCCTTGATGCCGAGCAGAATCACCGTGAAGCCTCACTAGACATTTTAAAAGGTTCCCGTCTCATCTGGGTGACTGCCTCGACAAATAGGGAGGAGAGGAGCGACAGGGAAGAGAGAGATGGAGGTGAAGATGGAGGTGGCAGAGGAGGGGAAATCAGCCGGGCGGAATGGAAACCCCGTCGAAGGTTAATGAGCAGAAAGATAATGTTTTAGCTCCAAATACGACCCTGTCACTGTCTGCAACCCGGGCAGGAGGGATGATGGGAGGGGCAGGGTGTCAAGTGTATGAAGTCTGAGTGTGTGCTTGGCTGTAAACACACACTCTGCATGTGTAGTTGAGTACTCGCTACCTCTGCATTAAAGGCATCTCTCTTATTCAGCCATACAAACCTCAATTCCAAAAGAGTTGGGACACTGTATAACAAATGAATTTAAAAAAAGTGTTAAACTGTAAAACTGTAAATGTCTGAGCCTATTAGGAGCAAACCTTTGACACACAATCATAATATTATCACCTGTTACCAATTTACCTTCTAACCTGTGGAATGTTCCAGGAGTTTTTCTGAGTATTCCATAACTTTGTATTGCCTGTCTCAACTGTTTTTGGAAAGTACTATCAGCACATCACATTAACTATATTTATCTATGACGAAGCAACTCGAAATGACCAAATAGCAAATGTTTACACTTTAGAAGTTACACTTCAAAACACATTAACTCACAAAACGTCTTCATTTCACTATAACCAAATGATCACCCATCCTGAGAAGCATAAATCAAATAATTCTATTACAGCTGAAGATGTGACTTAACGAAACCACATCTGTCAGTTTTATTTCATGTTTCCACTCTTCCAGTTAGCCGCAGTGAATTTTACCAGCAGGCTCATGTATGCCAAGATTACCAGACAGCAATAATACAACATGTCTGCCATAATTTGTTCCCCCTGCACCTGCTGCAGCAAACACAGTTGGATACCGTGTTCCTAAGCACTTACCCTGCTGTTGTCCTTTGTCTTACACTGCTGATTTGTCGTTTCAGAGCTTTCATTAGCTTTCTTCAGGCAGAAATACGGACGCTTTGCAGCTGTGGCACAAATCTCAGCAGCGTCTGCTTTATCATGCAAATGAACTGGCGGATAAACTGTGTGCAAATAAAACTCTAGAGACTAGCAAAATATACAGCAGTTCACCTAACATCATATTTCTCAGTAACAGCTCGATCCATAGTGGAGACGTGTGATTTAAGATCCATCCATATGTTTAGACATTAGCTTTGCATTTAGGTGGTGGTCAAATTTGAGAGCCAATAATAAAAAGTAATTATTTTTAACATTAAAATGTTACACTTCTTTTTTTAGGAAATAAAATAGAAATATTTTGAGGGCTTCAACCTGCTGCTTTGCTATGTTGTTTTATTTTACAATTTTAGCACTTTGATCAATATGATGTTGTCAGTCATCCCTATGTTACACGCCATTTTCTTTTACCATAACTACCCAATGGTAGTGTCCCATTCTGAATCATAAAACTGCTCCCTATGTGTTTCTGGGGTACTTTCTCAAAAGTTTTAAACCATGTAAACACCAAGGAAGTTCACAATTTTTCATTGTAGGACAATATGTTTGAATCTCTAACTGGGACATGGTGGTTGGTGAAATCTGCCCAAAAATGTAATGGGAATATGGTGTTAAAAATACAAATTTATAATGATAATGAAAACAAACATACTATTAATTAAAAAAAAATACTAAGATGGATTCTCGAGACACACCTTACTGGATTACACTTATTTCAGATGAAGTTTGTGAAAAAAACTATTTACATATGGGTCCAGGAACACTATACTGAATAATATCCTCAATGGTTGAAAAATTAGTGCAAATATAAAACAGGCAAGGATACTAATATGGATCCATGGTGCACACCATGCTGGCTTTTATTTCTTTGGGTTTAATTATTTCTATGAATATGAAAAAAAAACATGCTTAACTATATAAATGGTGGATTCAATGACTTGTATGACAGAAAATAAAATCAAGTGTTCAATGGATATGGATATGGACAACATTGACTGATTCAAGAAGTCTCTAAAACTCCAAAATTTTGTCCAGAACGTTCAAGCAGGAGAATTTATCCTTTCAAAGCTGCTCTGTTCTTTTGCGCATTGCTGGAAGTTTCACCACAGAAACTTCTACAGGTGTTACGTTTTAATTAGTTACCATGGTATCTGGTGTACTTTATAGTTCAGCGTGTACCAGTGTTAATTTCGACAGCACTTTTTTATTTATTTTTAGTCATAATTTAGTCATCTAAATTGCTTTACTTTTAGTCTAGTTTTAGTTGATGAAATTTCACAACATTTTAGTCGACAAAATCTACTGTAAATTTAGTAAACTTAAATATGAAGTGTAAAATGTAAGGCATGTCTTATGCTTCCTTGATTTTCTGAAGTCATGTTTTACACTTGGATCCTGCCACAATAAAGCTAAGGCAGTTGTGATTGGATGTCCTTCTCAACTCATCTAGCCTTTCAACACAACCAAAGTAGCCGTGATTCCTAAGTTGTCTCTACTTTCTACATGACGAAATTAGATCTGACTGGATTTAGTCTCTGTCAAACATTTTAGTCTGGTTTTTATTTGTTGACAAAAATGTCAGTTAATTTAGATTTAGCTTTTAGTCAATGTGCACTTTTTTTTTTTTAGTTATAGTCTAGTTATCATCAGGGGAAAAAAGGTTGATGACAAAAACTATACAAAAATAATTAGTCGACAAAATTAACACTGGTGTGTACAGAATTTGTTTACACTTGTATCAAAAGGCGTATCATACATTGCTAAATATACCCATCTGTTTGATTTTGCATAGGGCATTTAATGTCCACTATTATTATTATTGTACTCGTGTTTTGTGGGTGGCATAGCCTGCTGCCTTACTTCCTATTAGGCACTGTGTGAGTCACAGTCAATGCAATGAAACAGTCTCAGGGAAATATGCAAATCTGTAATATTTTTCAACTGAATCAGAACAAAGCAACCAAGCTCTATTGTGTGAAAACCACCTCAGACGTACTTGTCTTGTTCTCTGTGTTAGCGTTGTGATTGATTGGTGGCCCCTGAAGGCTGAGCCTGCCTCTTGCTTAATGACCGCCAACATGACACGTGACAAATAATAATATAATGATGGAACAGGTGGTATATCATTGGAATAAGTCAACAATTTGAAATGCTTTAGAAAGATTTAATAATCCACTGATTTGAGATCTGTGTTAGTCTACTATCTCCTGTTGATTTTTTTTTTTTTTTTGGTTCTCATTTGCTTATAAATGCAAACCAGTTCAAAAAGGCGGTTTAACTGAAGATGATGCATCGGTACAATATTCATCACTTAGTGTTTCATGGAAAGTGCAAACACTGACATGAACTTTCTGCTGATGCTGGAGCTGCACGGATATTTTTGTACAACAAAAAAGATGTGCAGGTATTTCTAGGACAAGCCTCGAAAATGTGTTCTATGAAGCACAATAGAGAAAAGAACTAGAGAAAAAAAACACTGGAGCAGGCTAAGCCGTGGTGTTGAGCTCCTGATAGAAATGCTTACATTTGGCTTTCTGAAAGTAACAGGTAATAGCAGAAGCCAGAGAAGTAGCAATTTGGAGTTATTTTCGCCAACCAATTTTAGCCATCCACAGAGCAACAAGCTTCCAACTTCATAAAGCACTTATCCTCCAGAGACACAGGAAGAGAGAACAAGGGCGGGAGGGGGAGCAGGTGGAGAGGAACAGGAGGGGAAATAAGAGAAAGAATTGATCATGTGTTCAGGGAGTCGGGGGGGGTATGGGAGAGAAAACATGGAAACACAACAGAAAATGAGAGGATGGAAAATTGGACAGTCAAACACTCACACAAACAGAGAATGGACCATTTCAAACGGCCATGCCGACGTACACCTAATTGATTTTCATAACCCTCATTGTAAGCTGAGAAAAAAAACACACAATCACACACGCGCACATGTACTGGGAGTGACAGCGGGGAACATTGTGAAAACAGTAATTGGAGGAAACATCTCAGATGGTTCCCGCATGTTAATATTGAATAATCTCTCCCTCATTCCTCTCCCTCTGTCCCTTACTACACACACACACTTTATCCTCCCCAACTCTCAGATTTATTGACAGAATGGGAATCAAGGCAGCTAAAAGAACAAATTAGAGTGCTGGAGGACAAACACTTCCCCCGCGGCCGAGGGGGGGACTTCAATTACAATGGAGTCCCGTGTTCAGCAAATAAATAAATAATCATGATCGTAATTTGAAAAAAAAAAAAAAACATATACAATCAAAATTGTCTGCTGGATTTGCTGCTCGCCTCTCCCCCAAGAATCAATTTGTCATATTCAGAGACGCACGTATATGAGAAGCAATCTATTTCACACTCTGAGAGAATTACTCATTTCCAATTTTCCTTGTTGACATTTGAGCCGCAGGGTGGGGGCAGTGTTTGTTTGTGTGTGCTTGTCTGAGAGAACTACAGCTGCTGTGTAAGGACTTCACATTCCCTCCTTAACTCTTAGACTTCTTCAATTTCCTACTTTTTTATCCGCTTATACTGATGCCCTCCACTGAATCCTGAAAACACACTTCCCCCTCTCTCTGTCTGATGTTGTTGGGTATATGATGAAAAGAATCAAAATTATTAAAAGGCTTGTTCAACACAAAAAAAACAGCTCTGAGATAGCCAAAAGCTACTTTGTGAATATCTAAACAGGATACTTGATACTGTGATGGCAACCCTGAGTATCAATAGTGCACAATTTGTCAGGGGGAATTTTTCAACCTCTACTTCTGATTTCCCCCTCTCTGGTGTTAAATTTTATCTCGAGGTGGGATACGTTCTATCAGTGCCTCTGCTCTGACTAAACAGATTTCCTATGTCGAACAGCAGATGGTGCATCCATACATACTTTATCTATACTTCTTATTGTGCTAAGGGTTGTGGTGGCTGGAGCCTATCCCAGCTAATGCTGGATCTGCACTGCTAGCTTGATCAAGTCATGAGCCTAGTGTCATCCTTAACTTGTGGATGATATCATATGAACACAACGTCACAAGAATATTCTGATGGATGTGCCTCAAGCCTTGACCAAAAATCTATCATGACATAGGAGTAAACTGGTAGTTCAAACGTTTAGGACAAGTCATTTCCTGGCCCTCCACTGTTTGAGATATTTTTGGGGCGCTTTTGGCTTTTGTTGATAGTGGAGAGACAGTGGACAGACCCCTGAAGGAGGAGAGAGAGCAGGGGAAGACACGCAGCAAATAGGTCCAAGGCAGTAACTAAACCCAGGCAGCCCACACACGTGCCCGACTGCCACCCACTCTGGCAAACCAGCAACTTTAATCATCTTCTGCTGGTAAATGCACTATCCCAAAAACTCTTCCACGGATTTCATCAAACTTTAGCAAAATGTCAGCTTAGTACAAAAGATGAATTAAACATTTTAAGGTCATAGTAAAAAGGTCAAGATCATGGAGTCTCATGGCCATGCTTTGAATGTGAACCACAATGTATTAAGAACTATTTTTTTATTAAACTTAACATTTATGTTCACTTAAAGTTCAGAATAATCAGATAAGAAATTTAAGGTCATAAGTGAAAGGTTAAACATCAATGTCATGGACTTCCGTGATGATCTTGCTTGTGAATTTGGTTGAAGAAACCAAATATCACAATTCTTAAAAAGATGGGGGGTTTTTTTTGTTTGTTTTTTTTATCAAAACTTGATTGTTGACAACACAAGATTGAAGTGAATTGATTTTGGAGATTATAGGTCAAAGATTTAGGTCATGGAGTTTACTGGTGATCATTGGTTTGTGAATGCAATAAATCAGGAGCTCTGAGAGATTTCTGTCAAAATTTGCAAAGTCAAAGAGGTTCATTGATTGATTTGATTTGGAGGTTTAGTTCAGCAGTTTAGTTCTTCTACCTCACAGCAAGAAAGTTGCTGGTTCGACTCCCCACATCAGTCAGGGCCTTTCTGTGTGGAGTTTGTATGCTCTTCCTGTGCATGCTCAGATTTTCTCCTGATACTGGCTTTTGGACTTCTTAGGTTTCTTGAAGATGTTTTTCCTCTTCTCCATAAAGCTTCTTCAGATCTAACAGATGACTGGGCCTAAAGCCGTATATAAAACAGGAGAAAAAGCAGAGTACTTGGAGAAAACTCATGCATTCACAGAGAGAACATACGCATGGGTTTACTCCAATTCCATCCCACTAACCAAAAAAATGCTCATTAAGTTGACTGGTGGTTCTAAGCTGACAACTTTCTTGGGACACCTTGATCATTTGGATACAGATGGTCAACCTAGGCTGTATATTCCAGCTCTCTGCCCAGTCACCTATGAGAACTGAGGAAGCCTTTGGAGAAGAGGCAAAATGTCCTCAAGAAGCCAAAGGATCCAGCAGGTAGTTTGAAAGATACAGATGCATATAACTGCCAGGCAGTAATTCTAGTATATGTTACGTTATCAGACCACATTTCTTACATATACAAAAGAAAAACCCTTTACTCCAAATGTTCACTCATTCACTTTAATTTATATCCAAAATATTTGACATGCTTTGTTTTGCTTAAATATAAATAATTTGCACTATAATTTAAACCCCATAATTATTGTTGTTTTTTGACACTGTCTGCCACTTGTCTCTCTCTCTCTCTCTCTCTCACTCTCTCTCTCTCGCTCTCTATGCCTGGCTGCACTGCCAACTGGGGTCAATTAATCATCAAATACTATTTGCATATTTACAGTGGGTCTAAGCTAAGCTGATTACCAGTCCAATAGCCGCTGATTCAACTGGGGCTTATGCAGCAAAATAATGTGATGAGGATTTGGGGAAAACGGCTTTGGAGCGATCCGATTGGCTGTCATTCCTGAGAGCCTAAATAACAGCAGAGTCCAACATCACTGACCTTCACAAAACACCTTGCTAGCACACAGACCTACACAACGACAAAACTGATTCTTCTAGCACACATTGCGTACTCTCTCTCTTACTGTCATTCATGTCTTTGTAGCAGGCACATGAAGCACCACACATCGAAGATAAATAAAACTTTGCTGGCTCTCTGGCCGGTCCACTAACCCACCAATCAGAGAGCCCCTCACATAGCAACTGTTGCAGGGCTACAGCTGGTTGGACAAACTTCTTCTTTTAAGTGCACTGAAGTGAAATTTTGACCCAACATTCATAAATTCAATGATGTTAAAAGCATGCTTGGGATACCTGCAAGATTAAATTCAGATATCCTCATTATAATGTGGCAGTAATTTAAATCGTGTTTCCTAAAATTAAGGTAAATTATCGTTGCGGTTGGGCCAAAATCTCTTCTCTACATTTTTTTTTTTTTTTAATGATTTTCATTTTATTTCATACAACTGAGCTATTGGTCACTTTCCATGTTGGTGGGTGCATTTTACAATTTTTTAATCAATTAAAAGTACAAGAAATATAATTTGTAATCGCAACAATGCAGCATTTATTTATTAAGTAGTAGAGTTGCTATCTATTACTGCCCCCTGGCTAAATAAACAGACATTACAGGTGACAAATGTCGTAGGCCAAGACAAAAGTAAACATTAATAATGTAATGTAATGTCAATCTAGGGTTAAGATCACTTTAATGCTATTCTAATAGAGCAGATAAGAGTGAAAAAGATATTTTTCGCAAAAGAAGACTTTGTTGATGTGCTGCAGGTATACAGTGAATGTTAGTTCACATCACTAGTATCATAAATCAGTAAAACTAAAAAAAAGAGGTGTTCGTAATAATTGTATGTATCAATGTATCGTCTTCTGTATTCTAAAGTGATTGAAGTGGGTAACAAGACCTTTTCATGTTGTTTGTTTGAAGGTATTTCAAGGTGATAAAGGCATGTTTAGTTCCCACCAAAGATGTTTTCAATCTAACCTTAAATCTGTGAATACACCAAAAGTGCAGGAAAGCTGTTCTTTCCAAAACAAGTTATTCCCCCATAAATTAACACCATCTGATGAAACAAACAGTGAGTGTGATCATTTTTTAAGTGCATGTGTAGCTGTGATTTTTCCCCACACCTGCTCATTACATTAATGAGGCACATTACAGTAATGTTGAGCATCATGCTGCTGCCATGTTGGTGATCTCACTCTCTTTGTGCTCTCTTTGTTCAGACTGATTTAATGATGTATTTAAAACTGCTTTTAAAACATTTCTGTTAATTGGGTCAAGTTTGACCGACTTGATTCTTGCATCCAAAACAAAAAGAAAAACTAACAAAACATATTACCTTCACTTTTGTCTAGTTCCCTCGGGACAGCAGGGGTGCTACGTCAGAGAACTTAGTTAAAATTGTATGAACAAGATTTTTTTTCAGCATTTGTGTTTTGTCAACAATATTTGTTTTGATTCGACTAGATTTAAATCTATCATGAGAAATAAATGGTGTTGTTACTGTCAGCTCGGAGTGGCTTTGCATGTCCTCCATTTTATTGGGATGTCTTCATCTTCTGTTGGTTTCCAGTAGACTAGATGCAGCTGTTTAGAGGTCAAGAGAGCACTGGCCGCTGGGAGCGCCCTCTGCTGGATCAGGAGGGTCACTGCTCGAGGTGCCCTAATGGACTATTGAGCTGTTCATTTTACATTTTGAAATTTTAATTTACAGTTTAAGTATGGATTTTAACCCCTACGCTAGGACAGATATTAGAATATCAAGTATGACATCCTTACGCTTTTTATTGTAAACATATTATGATTGATGTGATAAACTTTATTATGAAGTTTAACTAATTCAAGATACTCTGTGAACTGGAACCAACAGTGGATATTGTGCTAAATATCAATATTTGAAAACATATCCTGATCACATTTTTGACCATGTCACCCAACCCCAGTTGGTACTGCATATAATCTGGCTCTCCAGATCAGCCAATCGTGTTATTCAATTGCAGTAGCTAGGCTTCAACCCGAAGGGGGCAGTCATTATGCATATTTCTAACACATTGTGCAAAGT